>JAUZNK010048402.1:12608-33071 GCA_035046665.1 Euphysa ruthae
TATTTAAAATCACTGTTTAGCCAAAACAGTTATAATTGTTATAACACTTTGTTAGCCAAATTCTTGTGTTGAGCAGATTTTTCAAATTTATCAAAATTTCATGTTTTGTGTTACACTTAAATTGTGTATAATGTTTGAAGTTATTTTTTCTGTCATTTTAAAGTTTTTTTGCATTGTAGATATAATCCAAACATGTGCGTCGTAGACATTTTCAAATACATAAGTCTTGATTATTCTTTTTGACATCATTTAGGTCATGTATGCGTATACTGAAGGTTTTCATTCCTTAGCAATGTGCTCTTTGCAGAAAACAGTTTTGCCAATTTGTTATTTTTATCATCCTCTCAAAATCAAGTGTGAATGCTATCTAAATTTTGTGTGAGCATAAAAGACATCATTTGATTTATCTGCTTCATCCAAATATTTTTTATTTTTATTAACCAGCGTGATTCTATTTTTTAAATAGACTGCAATCTCTTCTGTAATCCATAAATTATTCAATGATTAAAAGTTTATGATAATTAACAGCTTATTGGTCAATTCTTACAGTTTCTTTTATTTTAATTGATTATATTACTTGGTGAACTGAACCTATGCATGTTTTTTGTTTTTTTAGGTCACGTGATAATAAAGTAGGTAGGTTCTACTTTAGATATGATAATTTAATCAAAGCATAATACTACCATATATATCCGTTTATAAGTCAACATCGTGTATAAGATAAGGCTGAGTGGTATTTACCATAAGCTCAAATGGAGCTCTAACTGTGCCAGAACCATGATCATCTCTTAATAGGTTTGACTTTCAATGATCTCCCCCTATGTGGGAAATAAATAAATGAAAAAATGTAAGTCGACCTCTTATTTTTGAACAAAAATATTTACTTTTCTATCGTGTTCATTGTATATGTCGACCCCTATGTCCAGTGTCAAAAATTATTTCATGAACTTCATTGACGAAATCATTTACCATCAAAATAAATTTATGTACCAAAATGTTACTGTTGAAACATTCAAATATCATAAGGAAATTTAACCAGGAAATAAATTTAATCATGAAAATTTGTTCAAATAATAATATTTCCTCATTAGCCAAACTTAACAGTGGCATAACATTTTTGAGAATTAGCATTGGTGCTGGAATACAATTATCATTACCCGAATGTTAGATTCCAAAGTTTAGAGCTGTATCAGCGTCATAAATGTATTTAATTGACCATAAGTTGGTGCTGTGTTATTTTCTGGTCTTAAATTACCAACGCGATGAAAAATTTGGTTACAAACCCTAAAAAAATATGGGCCATAATTTGGTGGTGGCGCAATGTGTTAGCCCCTAAAAAAGCAAATGACAGTGATGCGCTGTAGTTACAAATGAATTTTCATTCGAACCTCTACCATTGCTATTGCCTGTAATTAAATCATACAACTCTGGAGGAAATGGGGCCGGTGGTTTTTAAAATTACTATACCCTTCTTCCGATGACAAAGTTTCAGTATTAAATTTAAAAGCATTGCAAAAGTTACATACCTAGTTCATTGCGCTCTGATAAATAGGGTCAGGAAAAATGTATCTTGCACAAGCAATTCCAATATGACATGCAAGAGGATGTATCTGCTCTCTACTTCTAACTCTATACAGAGCAATTCTGTTTCTATTTAATTCCCTTCGTCTTTGAATATGAGATGGAGGACTTTGTCTAGGAGCAGCAGCAGCAAAAGGGATCATTTGTCGAGGAGTAAAAGGTTCTGCTGGAGTAATTAAACTTTCCATTTTTAAATATACATAAACAAATATTCCACCAAAGAAATCAATTTTGTTGTTATAACTGCAACAAACCAGACCAAGTGTGTTCAATCTTGCTTAAAAACAACCAACCAAAAGCCTAAAAAGTCGAAAACAAACCAATGGATTAATGGGAAATCGCTACTTTATAACAAATAAACAAATAGAAAGAAAGAAAGCCGATTAGTTTAGTTTGTTTAAATACAGGCATGAAGGTACTTTACACATGGCTATTATATTTATCAATAATTTTAAATTATGTTTAAAAGTTGTGCTTACAAAAACTTACTGTAATTAAAAATTAACAAAACATATATTTATTAACCACTTATGTTGTATATCATTATTTAGGATCTCCAACGTTACCTCAAACAAATTCTCAAAGTACCCTGCAAGTTTCTTCTGAGCATAGCACCAGTTCAAATAAAGTAACAGAATGGATTTTAAGTTTAGAGGAAGCTCTTAACAAAACTGTTTATGAGGACTTTTATTATGAACAGGTACAATTTATTTTTATTATTGAGCATTATAGAAAAAATAATTTAAAACCAAGCACATTTTTTAGATACAATTGGTTGTCATTTGTTTATTTTGAAAATTTTTATTGTTCGTATTAGTCGTTGATTTCAAAAACAAAAACTGTTCATATTGATAGCAAACACATGTAAAATATTTCATTGACTAAATAAAGAATTTTAATTAACATTTTTTTTTGGTTTTAATGCAGCTATTGAAATAAATTTTCAGTAATAGATAGAATGTGCTTTTACATAAGAAACCATTACAATAAAATTTACTCTTACCATTTTTTTTAAAATTTAGCTAACAAAAACTATACTGGTGTTTTTGGTGATCTAATAATTTTGCATAATAAAAATGGGTGACAAACAAATATCCAAACGTAAACAAATATAAAAGTATCTTACACTAATAATTACTTGAAAAATAACCTTCTGAAATTTTTTAGTTGTTATAACATTTTAATTTATAGACTAGTTTCAGAATGTCTTTATCAAAGTGTGATATAAATATATATAATATATATTCAGGGTGAAGGGCAATGTTTGCATGGAATGGTGTAGGTGTTACTGTTTCTATTAGAGAAAAAAGTTCTTTTGGTGCCAAGAGTAATTTACATAGAATATTAATAATTAACAAACCAATAGAGATTTGCTTGATTATGATGATGAAGAATACACTTCAAGGTTTCATAAAGAGTTGGATTGCATGGAAGGTTTGTCGTGAATATTGCATCTATTTTAGTTGTGGTTCTTGGATTTTCAAACTTATATTTAATTATCAATCAAGAAATTCTGTTGTGTAGTTATTAATAAGAAATACTGTATGTAAATGTAGGTATTCCATTTCAAGTTTGTTAGGGTCTGTTATGGTGTCTTTTGTATGAGAAAAATAACTACTTTGTGACGCTTTTTTTTTACTTTTATTTTAGAGTGTTTTGTTTTGAATTTGGTATATTGATCTGCGTCATGTAGGCTAATGATAAACTTTTTTAAGAAAGTAATTTGTAGCCTTTTAGTATTATTTGTAGACTTTTTTTGTTATGTATGCGTCAAGGTAGATGATGGAGCTGCTAAATCTGTTTTTGATTGTGGGCTTAATTTGTTGAAGATGATTATTGAATTTTGAAAAATGGTTAAACATTTATAAATAAATTTAGGAGTAAAATTATTCACAAAGTTTTTTATATTTATAACTTTTATGAGTGATTCAAAACTGCAAAAACTTTAACCATACTTCCTTATGTTAAAAAATACAAACCATTTAAAGATTCCTCAATGAGCTTAGAATTTTCCCAGTTTTTAATTATCATATAAGATAGTAAATCCAGCAATAGCTGACCTTTTCATTTAAAGTTAACACCAAAGTTAGCATAAAAAGCCAGCATGTTATCTAAATATTTAACCTTTTCAGTGACTTCCTCAGCCACAAGTCATGATTAATGATTAACTTTTATATTGTTATTATTTTTTTCAATTTTAGTTGTAGTTTAGTAAAACACTGGTATTTCAGCTGTTTTGAAAAATTCAAAAAATTATTCATGGTATCAAAAAAATGATTAAATAATATGATCAATTAGATTAGAAAGGCAGCGTGGCCTAGCGGTAGCACTTCTGATAATATTGCATTGTAATGGAAAATGCTGTGGGTTCAAATCCACTCGAGAGCAAAAAAAAAATTATGTTATCGATTGTTGCCATAGCACAAATGGTAGCTTTAAATTGAGCCACTGCCCGATTCGATGATATGATCATTCAGCTCTTTTTCTGAATTAAAAAATATTCATAATCGAAATAGATCTGGAATGATTCAGTTTTATTGTATTTTTTTTAGGCTCCTAGTGCCCCTCTCTGTTTATCAATTATAGATCTCCATAGCAATGATACAGCTGCATGTGGCTTGCTGCTGAAGTTTTGTAATGACTTATCGCAGTACTTCCAACACAATGCTGATGAATATGACTTAACTATGGTTGCCAGGTAGGTATGATATTCCTCACCTTTAAAGGTTCACCTAAGTTTTTCACATCTTTTCCATTTCTTATCCTGTGCTGTAAATTTGTTTAAGTTGACATTGATAACAAAGGGTTTCACAGATTGACAAGCAACAACTTAATGAAGCGCAAAATGATTAGATAAATATTATTTTAGTTATGCTTATAATAAGATCATTTATCAACGGCAATAAGACAGGGCAAATATATTTGAATTAAGTCATCCACAGTATAATAGGCTGTCCCACAGGGGTGGCTTTTTCAAGACTCAAGGGTGGCCAAACCTTGGTTGCCTATTTATTTTCTAATACAAACTTTGGACACTGAATAACTAAACATTTGTCATAGGAATAAAAGAATATTTTGCCTTATGTGCACAAGATTTCAAGTAGCAACTAACTAAAGTTTTTCATGTTTTTTATTGCATTATTGGCTTGTTACTTTAGCAAATACTTTCTTGATTTTGTTGACAGTTTGTATTTGTATCAATAGCCAAAATGTTCTAAAGTGGGTTATTCTGTCTGGATTATTTTGAAATCAATAGAAATATTTTTTTAGTATGATTGAATTTATTCTGAACCATGCAAAACTAAAATTCACAACAGCAGGTGACTATGGTGGAGTGTCTTTGTGTGATTTGTAAGTAATGTTATTTAATTTTATTATCACTATGTGACTCTTACAGAACCTGGGAAACCTTGACTTGAATATCAGGAAAAAATCATTTATTTTCTTGAAAAAATGAGGGAAATTTTTTCCCTTACTTCTTTCAGAAAGCTTCAATTTTTCCTTCTCAATTTTTTTTTTTTTTTTTTTACAAAATACAAAAATACCTGCAAACAAAGTAAAATTACATAGATTTTGATAAAATTTAAGAGCTATTGAAGTATATTATATTATAAGTATATTATATCCATTTATACTTTGTATAAATGGATTAATTTTTACTTTATTTCAAAAATATATTCTAGAATGAGATCAGAAAATGTTATTTAGAGGGAAAGAAAGCACTTTTAGAAGATCTTTTTAAATTTAGAGAGCTTTGCATTATTCAAACATTGCAAAAACATATTAACTTTTTTTGGGAAAATTTCATAAAATCTAGATATCAAAAAATTTATAAACATGCCATGGATTTTATAAATTATTATTTGTCGACGTTTTGGGAGATGACTTGCTGCCTTCATAAGGCAAGATACAAATTAAACCCTAGAGTTGAAGTTAAAGGTTATGAAACGAAATGTTTCCAAATAACAAATAATATAACTCTTGACATGTTTTTTTGCTTTTGTGATTTCATATGACTGAGTTCTCAATTTCAAAATTTTTCAAAGATAAAATCTACATGAAAAGTTTTCGTTGTGGTAACTACCTTAGCTGGTATGGTATCACAAAATTTGCGAGAAGCATTGTTAAGTAATGAATTAAACTAAGCAGCTAACATATATCTGCAAAGACTTAATACTGGATATTTTGTTTTATTATTATTGTATTATAGACATTTATCACGTGTAGAAATTCTAAAAATATTATTGGTTGCAAACTGGCAGGAGATTCCAACTATGCAAGATTTAGCAAATCCAGAATCTCTAAGGTATGTGATCTATGAAGAACTCCATATTTGGTCTCAATTATAAACTAGACAAGATTAAAATAAATTTACTTTTTAAATTCTTTATGGTTAGTTTTTTTTTTTTTTTCTTTTTTTTTTACTCCTTTATGAGACAAAACATTACTTTTATTTTATGATCACCCATGTTGCTTCATAAAACTTTTTCTTGGAGACCATTTTTTGTTCTTTTAATATCATTTTTTTCTGTAATGTAATGATTTTGGTGATTTTTTGGATGATTGTTGAATTTCCGTTGGTCCATTAATCACAAGAGCTTGTTTTTCTGGAGCTTTTATCTCTTGAAAAACATGTAAAAACCAAAAGAAACTAAAATTTGAACTATTTTTATTGTTTTAGAACTTTACGTGATAAGCTCATGAAAAAGGAATGGTACTCTCTTGCTCTTGAAATAACAAGTAAAGCTGGTCTTGATGTTACACCTGTATTCTTTTTCATGGGTGTATCTCAAATGAAATGTGGTCAACTGACGAAAGCACGTGAAAGTTTTGCTAGGTGTCTAACGGTAAAATTATATTTTTAACTATTTATTGTTTTTGTGACATCTTTATTGAATTTAAAGAAACATTTTTTTTCTTCATATTGGTGGCTTACCAGTCACTTTAATATTCCAATTTACAAAAATATTTTCATTTATGACTGACCAGGGGTGGTACACAAAGGTAAATATGCTTGTTAGTAAGTTATTTTGCCATCAAAATATCATAATATCAAAGCATAAACAATAGAAATATATTTGTGAATAATTATTTATAACAATTCCCAATTTGATGACAGTGATAGTACAAGAAAGTTTAAGTCTTATTTATATTGTGGTCTCATGAAGGAGGGCGTATATGTTGAAAATAAAAATTATTTGTCTATTTGCTTGCTGATTTTTTTTGAAAACCTTTAATTTACTAAAACATATGTAACTTGCTGCAATGCTTTCATTTATACAGTGTGAAATTTTTATCATTTAATTCAAAGTTTGTTTATTCAATTCTTTTTTTTTTTAAGGGTTTTTGTTGACTTTGTTAGCAAATCTTCAAAATCAAATTCTCCTATTTTAAAATTTACAAAAAGGAATATGATCTTGATTTTTTGATAGAAGTTGGCTGCATTCGTGTAGCTTTAGGATTAATTCTTGGCCAAAATTAGTTTACTGCCTATTTAAGAGGTATTCAGACCTTCATTTTTCCTTGGTATGAAGCCAAAATATTTTCGGATTTTCTGATATTCGTCATCTCAGGTTTGCAATTTTTCTTATGCTTTACTTATTTTATTACTATTTTACTATTTTTTTTTTTTTTTTTTTTTTTTTTTTGTTGTCTTGTTTTTTTTTTTCCGGAAATTTTCTTATAACTACCAAAAAAACGCTCATAAATCTATTTCCAAAAATGTCATTAAAACTGAACCTTTATATTTCTAGGCTACTAATAATGATTCTTGGAATTCCTTTTCTCCAAACAGTCATTACCTGAATAGAATTGTTTCAACGATTGAAAACTCTCCTTTCATGATGTTGTCTTTAGCTAGTAATGTAAGTTATCATATGTTTGGTGCATATCTAAAGTTTTCATATCTGAAGTAGTCTGAACCTCCATAACAACTAATTTTTTATAATGATATCATCTAAATTTGTATGCGTAAATTAGAAGAATTTATATTTTATGATTTTTCTCATACGGATCTCAAAAAAAAAAGCATGAAAAAAAAATTTTTTTGTATAAATTTTCAGGGAATTAAACCATGAAATGTGAAATTGTCATTTAAAGACTTTGACGCTAAATAAAAGTAAAAAATTTTTTCTTCTGTGATTTTTTATGTCATATTTTTTTTGATTAGCAAGCAAGTTTTAGTTTCAAAAATGTGGCATCAGGGCTTTAATCATTCATGGCTTGCGAAAGAGGCACCTAGCTAAAAATTAAAATGTAAAAAGCTCTATAATATTTTTCAAGTCACAGCAGTTCTTGAAAATTAATAAGTGTGAAGAGACCTCATTTACATTAACCATTAATTTTTATGTTATCCTGTCCCAGTGCTCTTAATGCAGAAATACCCTTGGCTTCAAAATTTTTATATTTTTTATTGATTAAAACTTAATTAGCTTTTTTTAGATAAACTTTGTTTTAAGTTTTTTTTTGGTTTTTCTCATGTGGTATAAAGTAGTTAAATTCTGCAAGATAAACTTATTTAAGTCCATCAAGATCTTCATCTGCCAGTCAAAAACATGTTATAGCTGTTAATGGATGCAATAATTTGGAAGGCCTTAGAACTGATGAATAAATAATTTTATAGTTAGAGGTTCTACCACTATTTGGTAAGAAAAAAAAATTGAAGATTTTCATTTAGGTTATATTTATATTCTTTAGGTACTTGATTTCAAGTTTAACCTTAATTGGTATGGCAACTCATATGTCTAATAAGGAACTTCATTCTGTTTGAGACATAGATAATTTGTGAGGCAATAATTTACCAACCCTTACATCGCACTTTATTAACAAATCTAGGGAATGCTCTTCACTTTAATTCTACTATCGATTACTTTAAGTTAAGTAAATAATAATATATAATAAAATTTGGAAGTTATGCTTACCTGAAGTGTGTTCAAAATTACCTAATTTAATATTGATTAAATTGTGTTTAAAAGAATTAACACTTTCACTAACCTTGGTACTTTTATAGCAAGTTATAGAGAATTGATTTAGGACAAAGGGAGCCGTTTGATGTAAAAATATTCCCATTTTTATAGAATGAAAAACTGTGTATAGGTTTGGCTATTGATACAGTAAACAGAAATGTGCTAGTAATCTATTCTTAATTTATATTTTTTTGGAATTTTACTTTTAAATGTGGTTAAATATTTTTTAATTTTAATTGTGTTGCTTTTCTTCTTCTGGTTTTACTTGATGTTTACAAGTTAAAATTTTCGTAAGAATTTCTGTGAATATTTTTGGATAAGTTATGGAAATTCAAGTTTGAATGGAAATACAATTTTTTGACTTTGCTGTAAAAATACGTTCCAATTCTGCTGAAATTTTCTGTGAACTTGAATAATTTTTATAAATTCCATAGCACTTCGATTTTAATAATGACCCTTTTATATGCATTGTAAAGTAAAATTTTACAAATTTAAATATTTACAGTTGGGAAATTATTCTTGCCAGTAGTTTTTCTGCTCATAGTTACTCGATTATTTTTATTTAGAAAGAGACCAATGGCTCATCTATTACACCTTTCCTGGAGGTATTAAAGGTAAGTAAATTTTGTCTTGTTGTTTTATTTTTATGTTTAGTATTTACGTTTTTGGAACAAAAAATCACATTGTTTGATTACCTTAAGTTTTATGTATTCCTTAGATAAATTTCACTCAGTTCGTAAGTAGTAATACCAGCTTTTTGAAATAGATCTAATTTTATTATTTTTCAAAGCTGCATTGTTTTAATTGTTTAAGAATCTTTATGAAAATCTATGGACGATTTGAAATTATTTATGGACTCTACAAGAAAAAAATACTTTATGAATATAACTGCTTTTTTTTTTCTCATATTGAAGATTATCAAGTAAAGGTGTAAGTGTAATTATGTCTTTGTAAATAAAACACTTTTTTTTATATTAAACATTCTTTAAAAGACATTTTTAAGCTGCAGATTTGTCATTCTTGGCTGCATAATATTTGGCATTTGGTCATGGTGCCCTTTTTATTTATTTGTTACATATTATAGTTTCTTTCTATAATTTGTTTCAGGCTGTTCTGATAAACCATATCTTATGGTTCACTGATAATATTTTTTTGCTTTCTACATTTTTTATTAAGTGATGAATTAAATCAAATCAGAATTCTGTCTTGCTCAGTATTTATTTATTTAACAAATTTTTCAACATGATTTACATTTCAGTTTTAAAATCTATTATTAACATGTGTCCTGATATATTAAAAAATATTAGTGTGAGTATAAATTCAAACAATAAAAATATAGTGAAAGCTGGTATAAACAATAAAAATGATCTATAAAAAAAGTGACTAACATATTTTTAAAACAGCTTAACACTTTATCTTTTCTAATTTCGACAATTAACTCTTTGTATGGCTACCAAGCAATACAATGAGTTACTTTTCGAAATTAGACTTTGCAAATTGGTGTGTCCTTGTCTTTATAGTATTTATTAGTCAAGTTAGTTTTGATATAGAGAATTGTTATGGAGTAAGCGATTATTAAAGGAACAATCAAATTTAACCAAATCTCTGCTTTTGCTTTTCTAACTTCAGATTTTTTCTTAAACTTTAAGGATTGGATTTAAACACCTAAGGATTGGATTTAAACACCTAAAGATTGGATTTAAACACTTAAGGATTGGATTTAAGCACTTAAGGATTGAATTTATGTAAACTTTCCTTCAATTTTTCAGTTTCAGATAAATAAGCAAAAATAAATAAATAAATAATAGATACGTGACTCAAGGAATACAAAAACAATAGAACATTTGCATCCTATCTTAATTTTTTATTATGCTCATGTAGCAGATAAATCATCTCAAAAACTGTTAAGTTGGTAAAATGCGTAATTTTAAAGGATTCAGAAAACCTAGAATGTTTATGCATTACTTATTAAACATCTCCATTGTTATCGTGGTGTGATCTATAATTATTCTCATGTCAAAACTTTTTTAGAGGTATCTAATCTTTGTAATATAAAGTAGTAGTAGCAATTAAAGGATCCACCAGAGGAACACCTTGTAAAAGAAACCATGAACTAGGATTAGTCTCTGACCGACGAAAATGTTTTTCAATTATCTATGCCTGTAATCTTTTAAGACTATTTCCTTCAAATATGTTTCATTGTATAGAAATAATTTTTGCATTCACTTCAAATTTAAATCCTCTTTTCCTTTTCTGTTTTAAAGCTTAGAATGATTTAGATACTGACTTTAGAAAGTTACCATCTATCTCAATATTTGAAGGTACAATTTTTAGATTTTATTGCCCGATGTCTTGACTTTTAATATCTATGACTTAACTTAGTTTTGTCGATAGCAAACTTTTCTGATGATGATTTAGTTTTTTAGCTTCTTTTATAAGGTGAATAATCCTTTTTATATTCAGCAGACTAATGCTCAATCAATTTTTACTCATTAGACAGATTTGGTATACTCTTGTTAAAACAAAACATGCTTATTCCAAAATTTATTACTTCAAGTCTAACTCTTTAAGAATTTCTTATTATGTTTTTTGCTAGTAAGTGTTTATTTTCTACATTTGGAGTGAATAGTCAAATATTTAGACCTTTTTATGTTTTTATTTTTTTGTGATTAATAAAAAAAAAAAAAAAGTTCACCAAAAACATCATTTTATCAAATATAATTTACATCTATATTTATCTCAATTTTATTTGTTGTATTTATTATTATTGGAGACCCGCATATTTGCACCAATTTATTTTATCCAAATTGCAATGGTGAGACGTAATTTGTCATTAGAATGTTTGCTAATTTGTAATTATATTATCAATTATATAAAATTTTTTTTTTAAGAATTTGAAACCTGATAATGGGCTTGATAAGACACGCTACAATGAGATTATGTATTATATTGAAACATACGGTACGCATGGACAAGCAGTTGACTTCTTCCTTCGTCATCGTTTGTTAAGAGAAGCAGTAACCTATGTAAGAGAGAAGGTAGGTGTTTTTTTGTTCAAATTTTCGATGATGTTCAATAGAAACTTAAACTATCCAGGTTTTAATTCTTTATTTACATTTAGAAATGCTCCATCGAATTACATTTTCACCATATTTTAATTTTCTATTTAAATTTAGAAATGCACTGTAGAGCTATTTACTAGCCAGGTTTTGATTCAATGTTTTCATGACGGATTGTTTGAACAACTTTATGAAGAACTGCGACTATCAGATCCAACTTTACGATGTTGGGAAAATCATTTCAATGACGCATGCAAACAGCTAAGTAAACAAGGCCTGTACAATTGTCTCTATGAGTTACAGCTAGTTCTTAAGGTAAGATTATATTGTAAACAGAGTAACCAATTATGTTAAAAAGATTTTGTAAGGTTGTATGATCAACCATTACTTCTTTGAGTAATTTATAGTTTTGATTGTAGTGATAAATATTATCTTCTACGCTCAGCTGATAGTAGGTACCACTGTATCAAAAGTTCTTTTACAATTCAAAGATTTTGAATATTTGTGCGAAGAAATCTCTGATCTTCACTCTAAGTATTAGGAAATGCAAAGGTAATAATCTATTTTTACTATAAACAAATTTATATTCATACGAATCACATCCAATTTGATCGAGCTTATCATTTTAATGTAAATACTGTTTGGAATCAGATGGTTAATTTTCTTTATTTTTCTCTATTGATGACTCAAATTATATCTGCAGTTAAAAAAATGGTTATTTGCTATGTTTGTAAAGAAGATACAGGCTATAAATGTATATCTTACCTGAAATTTTTTTAATCGAAGTCTAGATTTTCATGTGGTAGGTGAAAAAGGGAATTTGCTTTGGTGGCAGTTAGGATGACAAGAGACGTTGTAATCTTATGTGTTTTATATGATTATTTCCGAGCTGCTTTAACATGTGTAAGATTTTATTTGGGTACGACGGGCCAACCACCATCTTCCTTTACTCACCTTAGTTCACGATTGAAGTACTTACAACTTGCTAATAAACATCTTGAGACAGTACTAAAAGAAAGAAGTAGTGGATTTGTCAGTCATATTGGAGCAACGTTTCTAGGCGAAGATAAGCTGCCTGGCAATAAAGATATATCTATCAGTGAATTAAAGCGCCACTTGAGTACAATCAATCTGCAAACAGAGGTGACCGTATTTATGACCGATATTGAAGCTGGCGAATGGTTGAAATATACTAAAAGAATTCCTACTTTATTTGGTAATGGGAAGGAAAGAGCAGAACTTACAATCAAGGTTTGAAATAGTCTTTTTCTTCACTTATTTGCCCAAAATCTTAAAAGTTTTAGCATTTGAATATTACACATCCGCAATATTTTATGTTACCATCATTATTTTAACTGTATGATAGCAAAGCTCAAAGCTAGAGATTTTATTATTCTCCTTTATTTCCAAAATCATTTAAAGAGTAGCCCATAACCACAAAACTTTATTTTGAAAAATGACAGTTTTTTTGCAAAATCAATAAATAAAAAATACAATTTAAATTGTTTGAAATAAATAGAGTTTTTCCACCTGTCGTTGCTATCTAGAAGAATGATGGAAAATACTCAACTCTAGATGCTATTACTAAAGAAAAATTCTATCTAAAGTTTTTTTATAGAAAGAACAGACTGCCTAATTCTGAAACTCATTAATCCATTCTTATTTGTTTTGCAAATTGCAAAATAACTAGCTAAACCGCTATGAATATAACTTTTAGATTTTGCTGAGCTCTGCAGAAAAAGGATTGGTACTTGCTTCGAAGATCACGCAGGTTTTCTTGTTTTTTATTTATTAGTGATAATTTGGGACTATTATTTCTTATTGTGTAATTTTTTTTTCCCCTATGTTTACTTAAAATTGTTCAATTAAATAACTCTTTCTCTCTTTGGTGACTTTGGCAAGGTCATATTGGTGCTATAACTTTTCCTCTCCAGGCTCTTAGTTTTTGTAGACAGTTCTTATCTAGTGAAAAGGATAAGTTATGTTTCTGTGCGCTGAAATGATGGTTGTTCATTTGTTTCAAATTTTTTTTAGGTTCTGGTGAAATTTTGCATAATCATGGCTATTTCGAAAAAAATTTTGGGTCTAACCCTTTGTGTCAGATTTGGTCTAAGAATTATTTATTTTTATTTTCTCAAAAGATTTTATCTAATAATTTTAAAGTGTCGGTCATCTTGGAAATTTTATCAGCCCCATAATTTAATCTCTAAAAGCTGCAAAGTTTAAATCAAAAAATACTATTTTTTCCCCTCTGAAAGTTAAGGTATTCCGTCAAAATTGCTTTTGATTTTTAGAATTTTATTGACTTGTTGAACCAGATCCTAAAGAGGTTATTAATTTCGATATAAGTTATTTCGACTTTTCTCTAAAAACTATTATCCAATTTTGCCTAAATATTTTTATGAAAATATTGCTTCTGATATTTTTATGTCGTTCATTTTAAAAATTTCTTTGAACCCAAAGCCCTCTTCTAGAAAGAATAAAACTAAAGAAATAGTTTTTTTTTTGATTTTCAAGAAATTATGTTCCAATTCTCGATAAACCTTTTCTAATGTTAAAAACCATTAAAACCATTCTCATGGTTTCAGTGTATAAGTCACTTTGAAAATTTTATCATGCCTAGAGTTTAAAGACAAGGCAAAGTTGGTCCATTTATTTGATAATAAATGGTGTTCTCGATCTTTCGAAATTGTTGCCGAAAAATTTTTTCTAATCATTTTAGTGTTTGCGTCGTTCTTTGACCTATCGTCAAAATTTTGTCCTGAATCAAGCTGCTTACCTTAGAAGATAAATTAGACAAAAAAAAACAAAAAATTCTCAAGAATTTGCCCTGATATTTCCAAATTCCGATATTTGAAAATAGTATTTCCGGTTATTTTGGCAAGTTAACTGCTTTGAATTATATTTTTGAAATTATTTCATACATTATGTTGTTAGTTTGTTGAAATACTATATATTATATAACAAATATGCATATTCAGTGATTTGAATTTTTACCTTTGTTTAGCCGATTTATATTATTTTTGTTTGGGTATCCAATTCTTTAATATAATCTTATATTTTTAAAAATGTTTCTTTAATTTTACTGGTTCCTCTAATTAAATAAATCATGGCATTTTTTTTTTTTTTTTTTTTTTTTTTGCGGCCCCTGTTAAGGTTCTTTTTTTCTTTCAATATTCAGTCTATGAAAATTTTCCAAATTTTTGTTCAAAGTTCAGTGACCATAACAGGCATCATGTGACGCATATGGGCACTTTCACAAAAAAATATCGTTTTCGAGTTATGGGCCATAATGACAGAGCCATTCCCAAGCAATGCCTGTGATGAATTACTTGTTTTCGAGCAATGGAAAATAACTGAAATAAGAGAAATTTCAGCAAAATCTTTTCTTGGAAATATCTGGTGTCACTGTTTTGAAGAAGAGTGATTAAAACTTACTAAATTTTTAAAAACGTCTACAGATTATATCAACCAATCAATATTTTGTAAAAATATTAGATTCTGACAAAATTTGCCTTATATAACGATAGTAAATGTCCATTTTCTCATTTAAACAACCTAAATATTGCGGCGATGTTTATATTTAAAAGCTTCTTGTTTGATAAAGAATTAATATTTCAATTTAAAAAATAGACAAAAGATAGATTTAAATTTTTCCCCCCGCATGGGATACATAATTGAGTATTATAATCCTAAAAGTATTTTTTTAAACTCAGTTCATAACCAGTGTTTCTTTAACTAGGAGTTCAAGCTACCATCAGCTGCAATATTTGGTCGAGCTGTAATAAAATTAGTAAAAGATAAATCATATGAACGAGCAAGTAGTATTTTGCAGAACATCGAGCAGAATGGAATGATTAAAATAGCTGAAAAAGATGACATATTGTTTCAAATGGTGAAGGTTATGGCTCAAAATGGGGAGGTTAGTTGATTATGCAGTTTCTATGGTTACATTAATTATTTAAAGATTCTTAAGTTAAAGAAATTTTGCTGAGTCGGATAAGTTTTCGGAAATTTTGAAATCTGGCCGATATGCTATAGAAGAAAATTCTGAATACAACATTACTTAAAAAAAATATTTCTAAAATTCGTTTGACAAGTATGCACCGACTTAAAACTGTCTTCAAAATGTGTCGCTTTCTTTAAAATAAGTTATGTGCTAGGAAGCTACGAGTTCTGTAGCTACGAATGCTTTAAAAAATATTTTTTTCTTGTTTAGTTGAAATATTCATCTGTGTTCACAAAGCAAATTCGGAATGACGTCACAAAAGTGAGAGAATTTCTTCAAAAATCACAAGTCACGTTTTTATTTCCTTTATTTCATTATATCCCTATGCTATGCTCTGCTTTTAGAACAATAAAACTGAAAAATACCAGTAAATAATTTTAGAAATATTACTTGGCTATAAACTTTACCCGCAATAAATAAAACCTTATAGGAAGAAAATTTTGCTTTAACTAAATTTTTTGGATTTTAACTAAAACTGTGAAAATTGCTTCTGGCAAAAAAAAAATTTCTTTTATTATTTTTGGAGTAATAGCCATGGTGTCAGTTCATTGAAACGGCATTTTTGCTTGGTCGTTTGTTGCAAGATCCATTTGGTAGTCGCCCAGGGTTTATTTTTTTCAGTTCATCTAGCCCTTTGATAATAGGAAAATAATTTCGTTTAAAAAAAAAAATGATGAAAATATCCTTAAGCAATATTTTGATTGTCTTCAATATGGAAATAATTAAATTAACAAAGCTGAACGTAAAATGAATTTTTGTAGATTAACGCTTATATTATCTCTGGTCGTTTACGTGAAGCATATTTGGAAGCTGTTAAAAAAGAAAGGATAGCAGAAATTCAATTGATACTGGACGAAGCTAAGCGCTCACTGAATCAAAAGAATATGGTTGATATTTGTGAAAAATGGTTGAAATCGCACCACGAGAAAAAAACTAAACAGGAACAATTATTGCAGGCTAGTGATATGAGGACGAAGTGATAAAAAGAAAGAAGTTTTCTTCATTCTGAAATCTTTGTTTATTTGTTAATTTTTTTTTTTTTTTTTTTTTTGCCACCTCAGAGTTTATTTAAAAGTGATCGAGATTTGTAAATAGTTTTTAGATCATAATAATTAACAAACCGAATTCTTGATTGTTTTTGCTCGGTAGCCACCTATAAAACTAAGATTATTAAATTATATCGAATTATATTTTTTGTTTATCATTTTTTCATTTGTGGCTTCAACTTCTCCTTTCGAAAAAATAAATGCGGCTTCTAATCAAGGACGGCATTTATTTATTTTTTAAAGAGAAATTTGTGCCTCTTCTATAGAAGGGCGGCTTTTACTTAAGGTCGGTTTCTATTCAAGAAAATACGGTATTTTCCCCGAATATCCTTAAAAATTTTCTTGAAAACCACTCTTTCCATTCATTAAACTACCTCAAACTCGAGAGATTGTTACCTGCTTATTAACTAAATAACAGCGGTATTGGAGTGCTAGATTGGCACTACTAATGTGAGACTATTTTTAAAACTAGCAGACTTGTGATTAAACAGTCTTTAGATCAAGCGCCTGGTTTTAAAAGTTTGATTGCGAGCATTGAAACTACACATAAGCAGATGTAAGCAGATGACAGTTTGAGATCGTATCCAGGACTTAAAAGCCTTATGATTAAAACTTCGTTAAACTTTTAAATTGAAAGCACTTCGTTTATTATCTGGGGGTCCATTTGTCACTAGCCTTTGATTTTTAGGTTTAAAAATTGGGTTTTTTAAGAGAAAATACTTTTCCCTTAAGTAATGTCATATATTAGAACATATTTTTCTGGTGATTTCGAACATTGAATGTTAAAATTCGAAATGCCCACGGTTGTAACATAAATTTTTTTTAGAAAATTAGACTTAGTTTTCAGAGAATTCTGTTCTGCCGCTACCAAAACCCTAAACTTTTTAAAGAAGGCTTAGCTGGAAGTCACTTTGAGATTAATATTATTCTAAAATTATGTTGGTAGTTTTCCAAGCGTCCTCTTTTCATTCATTACTCTTGAGAGTATCTAATAGTTTTACTCCTAGCCGTTTATTAATTTTTCAAAAATTTTGCACCTGTCACCCATTTTAGCAAAGGTAACTTAATCTTGTGATCTTGTATTTAATTTATATAAAAAAGTCAGTCTTTATGTTCATAACAATTTTTTACCAGTAAATAGTTTTATATTAAAAAAAAAATGGTTATTTTTTATAGAAAGCATAGTTTGTAATTAGTTTCTGCAGTAAGATTTTTATTCATACGGAATATTGTTCTTCTTGTCTTGAAAGCAAAAGCGGTTTCCAGCCAAATGGTATTTAATTTTAACTATATGTCAAGGTAATTCAATCATGCTTTGAACTTAAATGGGAATTAATTAAAAGAAACCAGAAGTTTACTAAACATGTACTATTTGTGTTTTACTAATTGTAACACAATTACCACATTTAATTTTTAAGGTTAAAATCGTGCTTGTTTATCTCAATAATTTATTTAACTCAATAATACATCAGTTTAATTATATTTTACAACATGTTTTAGATGAGGCTAAACAAATTTGAAATGCTAGCTACTTAGCGAACTTAAGGTCGATAATTTTCCATTCTTTGGTGCTTCTATAGTTATCAGCGTTATCTTGTATTAAAATCATTGTCAATACTGATTTATGTAGCTTTTCGTTATTTTTTTAAATCTCTGCTCTAATAGTTCCTTAATTTTGTTTCCTATCTTTTTATCTTTTCCCGTTGAACTGCTTTATTAGTTTTTATTGGTTAATGCTCGCAGAATTATAAATTTCTGATGCAAGCAATCGAATTGTAATTAAGAAGGATCCATTTTTAAATATTCTTAGATTGTTTGTTATTTAGTATCAAAGGACAGCTGGTTCCGATTGTTATTCAAATTCATTGTTTAATATTTCTATAAAACCATATACTAAGGATTTTAATAATTTCCTTGTACCGCGAAATGTTGACTAAGAGTTAACTTTCTTGGGCAGTATTTCAAATAGCAAAGTGTGGCAGTGAATGATCAGAGATGAGGTATTTAATGTTGTATAAAAAGATAGAACTATTCAAGCTGGTTGGGTGTTGGAACACCAAGTTTTGGCAAAGTCCTTGTGGAAAAGCAAGGCAGAAGTTGTTGTTTTTGGTAACTATATAGTCAAAGGGCTAAATCGGTACCCTACTGAACGTAATTTGTGCAGTCATTTTTTTAATGCGGGGATTGTTGGTGATAAAGTGGAGAATTAAGAACAGTCGTTTTAACAATGCAGTAAACTATATCGTTATCCACTGTGGTACAAACAACCTAAGCGACATACCTCAGCGGAGAATATAAAAAATCTTGGGAAGAAATTTATCTATTTAAAGAAAAACCACCGCATTTTTCACGTTTTGTTTTCTCAAATGGGTTTATTTTTTGGTGTCGCGTTTCTCAGGTAAACCATCTTATAAAATGTTTGTGTTCATGTAATTCTGCTACTTATGTCGAACATGCTGGTTAGGCTGAAGACATAAAAGTTCGTGAAGACCTCTTCTTTGTTAACGGCCTCCATCTCATCGAGAAAGGTAGTAAGAAGCTATTTTTTGAATTTAAACATAGAGTATGAGGAAATATAAGGATAGCCCACCACTCCTATCATGTGGTTCTATCAGTCAGTTTTGTGTCTAGAGTACCCAGCTGGCGGGAAAAATGAAGGAAGCAATCATCCATCCTTCTTTTGTTCTGCAAGCTGGTTATTCTGTCCTTAATATATAACAAGATTCTCAAACATATCCTATGGTGTGGCTGATAGGTCTTTTAACGTGGAGGCTGTGATAGCTTTCTTAAAAGAGGTAATTGTCAAATTTAACTTTTTATAAGTTTTTGTTTCTCAGATACAAAGAGTATTTATATCTGGGAACAGGATCCTCTCTCTATCTTTAGGCGTTCTAATTCAGTTGCAAGGAAGGATTTTTCTTCTAGCAAACGTTTACCTAAGTTGACTTTAAATCAGGTTGAAACAAACAAAATCTTAAGTTGCTTCAAACCATTTCCCCTGGTTTCTGATACCAACCAGCAATATCTGCAGCGCGAACTAAGAAGTGGGAAATTTATTTTTCAATATAAGATATTTACACTTTTTGGCTGCGTTAAATAGCAATCTTGTGCCTCTGTCTGCTACTTTTCAATTCAGTTTACCATATGAAGTCTATTTCCAATCCAGCTCAAGCCATCAGTGCTATTGCTTTGGAATTATAATGTTTCACAGATTTATTTTACTTGTTTTATCAGGGTATGTTGAATCTAATCCGGTTCCCGCACAACAATTTTTGTTAGGAAAAGATTTAAATAATGATTTACAAATGAGATGATCTAAGTTTTAATGTAACACCTATAAGTAAAACAAAAGGTATTTTGTGGATGTTCTACTTCCTCTTATAAAACCTTTCAATGTTGGCAAGAGTATAGACCACCAAATGATTACCTCTTTTTTGTTATTTTGACTGATACTCTAATTAGAATAGTTGACAATAACAAAGACCTCTTTATTTTAGATAATCTCAATGTAAATCTACTTGATAAACATAATCTTTGCATCCTTAACAAAGGAACAACGCCATCTTCCTCTAACCCGCTTCTTAAAAAGTACAGCGAATTCTTATCAAGTTAGTTAAATCTCCAACAAGAATTATTAGCAACACAAGTTCTCTAATTGATCATATTTTATCTAGTGCATCTTACATTACACGTTTTTTGGCGCGTGAAGAACACTCGATGCAATAACAACATTCGATCGATTGTTATTCACTGCGGAACAAATAATCTGAGCGATCATTCACCTTGGAAAATTTGTAATGGTT
>JAUZNK010048403.1:0-16234 GCA_035046665.1 Euphysa ruthae
TTTTATTATTGCGAAAGCAAAAGAGCTTGCAACGCTCGCTTTGCAGCTGGAGCTCAGTTAGCCGTAACGCGAAAAATTCTTTATAGTAAGGAAGTTTTTTTGCTGACTCCGCAGAAAATTCGCGCCTATTTTTTCAAATTTTGTTTCGCTTTCCCCATCCATTTATTTAATAATATTTGTACAGTAGAGAATAATTCAATCGAGACAATATTATCTCGCCTCCCAATTTCTTTATTAAAAACATTTGAATAGTAGAGAATAACTCAATTAAGACAATAGTTACCAAATCAAAACCAAATCAAAATTAATTTCAAAAAACTGTCGACAGAAAATTCTTGCTTAGTTCTCGCAAATCATTTAATGTTGATTTAAGATATCAAATTTTCCATATAAATAATAAAATATATAGGTGTTGCTTCAAATTTTTAGTATTTAGATTAGCTACTACAGATTTGCCGCTTAAATAGTGTCACATGTTACATGTAGTAATATAACAATTTAATACATATAGAGTAGCTTTTAAATATTATGTAAAAATTTTTACTGACCTGTTACTAAATATAGTGTAGCCAATAAATAGAATACTGTTACTTCATAAAGTGCAGTAACTACATATAGTACAATAACAATATATAGCCATGTTATAGATGTAGCTACTACCTACATATAGTACATTTATTAATTATAGTGCAGTTATAGCACGTGTGATAAATTCAGTTTTTTATGAGCGTGCAACAGCTTTCATAATTATATATTTATCGTTTATCAATAATATTTCGAATTGTTTGAAATACTACATATCTCTATCATATTTTTTCATAAATCTTTCTCAGCAAACCTGAGTTCTTTGTAAAAAAAAATCATGTCGCCCGGGAAAAATTATACCTGATAAACCAGAATCATGGAACTACGTATTTAAATGAACGTAATTTTCGGTTAAAATAACGACATGTTAGGAAATAACGACATGTTAGGAAATATTCTCGTTATATTTTCTTCAAAAGAAGTAATGTTTTTAACGGAAATAGCACTTTGTATAATATTATCAATAATTTTTTGTGAAAAAAATTCGTATCGGAAAAAACTCTTTTAGACTTTTGAAAAAGCAGATTGGGATTTCTGATAAAAATTTGTTTGAATAAAATGTATTTGCTAAAACCCTAAAACTAAAATTGTTCAAGTCACTTGACCCCAGCATAAAAAAAAAAAAAAAAACAAAAACAAAAAAAAATTTTTTGGAATTGAAATTCATCCTCATCAGTTGAAATGAAATACATCAAAAAACTGAGAAAATTACACTTAAAACTTTTGCAGGCTACAGAATTTTGTTTTGCCTGTACCCGAAATAACAATCATTGTTTTATCTATGCTCTAATTACTATTTACGACCATTGGATTGATAGAAAACCCACTTAGAAATTCTTGGTAGAGTTTAATAAGGATTTTCTAAATAATTTTATCAAAAGCAATAAAATAGGATTTTGGTTAGCCCCTATATTTTACATTTCTCCAAGATTGGAACGTGCAGCTGAAATTTTGCTGATTCAACAAAATTATCGACCTCAATAAATACAGAGTTTTTAAGAAATAAATTTGTTTTTCAAATTGAACAATGTTTATACCAAAGCTACAAAACAAGGATGTAAAATTGTCGTTTATTTCTAAATTTTATTTATCTAAAATTGAGCATATTTACAAGATTTTATATTTGAGTTTGAGATAAAGAAAAATCGTATGTTTCTTTTGTCTTATTTTCCTTTGATTTTAATTTAGCTAAGTGCTTTTTCTTTTTTTCTTTCTTTTTGTTATGTTTTTTCTGGTGTAATTTTTCCTGTTCAAAATTCTGGTCTGCATAATTTTGCTCTCCAAATCTCTCTTGCTCCATTCGTTCTTGTTTTTTAATTTCCTTTTCAATTTTTTCTTGTTCTTTCCTTTCTTGTTCCAATCTTTTGTTTTGTAACTTTTCTTGTTCTTGTCGCTCTTTCTCTTCCCTCTCTTTCTCCTTTCTTTCTATTTCTTTCTGTTCTTTCGCTTGTTTCTCCATTTGCTCCTTTTCTTTTCGTTCCTTTTCTTTTCGTTCCTTTTCCTTTTCTCTTTTTTGTTCTCTTTCTTTTTGTTTTTTTTGTTCTCTTTCTTTCTCTTCTTTTTCTCTCTGTTCTTTTTCTTTCTTTTCTTTTTTTTCTTTCTCTCTATTTTCTTTTTCTTTCAGTTCTTGTTCTTTCTTTTCTTTTTCCAACTGTTCTTTCTGTTCTTTTTCCTTCTTTTCCTTTTTTTTCTTTTCTTTATCTTTCCTTTTTTTTTCTTTTTCCTCTTTTTTCCTGTCTTCTTTTTTTTCAAACATATCTTCGTAATTGTTTTCATTTGTCGGCACAGGTAGAGGGTTCTCATCGACAGGCTGGTCTGATCCTGAAGGAATAGCGATACCTTCCTCTTCAGGTGATTGTTGATCAGGATCTGTTGTTTCTTCTTCGCCTGTTGTTTCTGGTGAAGCAGTAGTAGTTGTGGTTGTGCTAATAATATCAGTCGGATCTTCTAGCACTCCACCGTTTCCAAATGGGTTTACCTCAGTAGTAAGAGGGATTGGGGTTGTTGCTATTGTTGTTGTTGTTGCTGTTGTTGTTGTCACTGTTGTAGTCGTTATTTTCTCTTGGTTATTTGATTGTTCACACTATAAAAAAAAAAGGAAAAATAAAAGAAGACTTTTTAACTTATGTACTTTATGCCTATTCAATCTTATAACAGAATAGCTTCATGGCTGCCTTGCAAATTAGGTATCATTATTATGCAGTAACGGGAAATCATCAATACGATGAATTGACACTTTCACTTCAAAAAATAACTCAGGGAGCAGATTTTAATTTTAGGAATTTTATTCCAGTAAAAAGTCAGAATTTAATTACATCTAAATTAATTCTGGTGCCACAAAAAACTTTGATTATTAAAATAAGAATAATCGAAAAATTCGATAGTACATTAAAATTATTTCTAAATTATTTGCACAGAGAATTAATACTGGCTCACGGAATTAAGGCGAGTTTTAATCTCAAAAAAAGAAACTAAATAAATAAAAAGAAAAAAAACATGAAACAACACTAATCTATATAATCGCGAGATACTAAATTATGATGCTCTTCTCTGTTTTGGCAATTAGAGACCCACTCGTAGTATTTTTGCGTTTCAAATTAGGATCTGAAGAGTATTTACTATCATTTGATGACAACATATTTTTGTTTTCTGTCTACATTGTATAATGTTTAATTATTTCTTAGCAAGTCTTAACTAGTAACAGCATAATTCAAGCCAACTTTAGTTTATGTTTCAAATTACCTCAATCACAAGCACCATTAACACTCTTTTTTGACTAAGAGACTTGTTGATTTTGTCATCTGGTTTGATACTAATACAAATATCTTTTTTCCCGGTTTTCTAAAAGTTATGAGGCAGCAACATGAATATAAAAATTTTTTATTTATTTCCTATATGTATTCGACATTTTAATGGCCTGTTCAGTACTTTTGAACAACTAGAACTGGTATTTTATTTAGAAACTCGCTGTTTTGGCTTTTTTTAACCTGGCTTTACGTACAGAAGCTAGCTGCTATTGAATATATCTCCGATAGATTATCGATGCATTCGTTAATAAACTTTGATAGCTGCTTGTTAATACCATTCGAATCTTGAACAAAATTTTCAGTTCCATTATGAGATACTTTTTCAATTCCTTATCATTATTTTTCTTCAATTTGACAAAATTCCTTTTGGTAAGGCATAACCACTTGAAAATAAGTTTCCTAAGTTTTCTTTTTAACGTGAATTAGTTGTCAACACCTTAGCATTGATCCAAATATCGTTTATAGTTGAAAAAATATTACTTTTTTCATAATAATGGCTTTATTTCTTCAACAGTCTTTGACCTACCTCTTCTCTAAGAGCGTCAAAGAAGTGTTTGTCAGAAGGCTCGTTTAAAGTTTTTGTGGATGATAACTTACATTGGCAATACTGGTTTTGCTATATAGTCTTTCTATTAATCCATTGTACTGTGTATGTAATAAGCAATTTTAAGCTGTCGTGCAGTCCCTGTAAAAAGAAGCAGCTCATCAGAATTCTCTTTGAAGAATTCTCTTCTCTGCTCATTGATCTAGATTCTAAAATAACCATATCTGGACATCATTTTACCTAAATCTAGGCAACAGTAGACCATTTACTGAGTTGAAACATCCGATTAAGGTAGTGAAATGTGTCAGCATATAAATATGTAGTCCACACAGGTGAAAACACTTATGACAAATACCAGTTTAGTTTCTAGCTCTGACAGTTTTCTTGGCTATTAGTTTTTAGCCTTGAATGGCAAGTCGCCTGGTATTTAGCCCCAAGATGATGATGATATCGATGAAGATGGCGCTGAAGACAATGGTGATGACGATAATGAAGAAGGATCTTCGTTTTAAAAGTAACTTTTTTTCTCTCTTTTCTTACATAAACATCAAATATCTGCAACAAAACAAATTTTTTTTACGGCGAGTAACTTTGAATAAAATAAAATTTGAATATAGAAACTGCAAAGCAGTGGTTTCGATCCTTTCGTTCTTAAAAGATTGTAAATGATTTAAAAATTTTCATTTAAAATATCTAGTCTAAATTCGCTATGTTCAATCCTGATTCACTAGTAACAGATGGGAATTGAAGAGCTTAATAGCAAAAAAATTCTGACATGATCATAGCTGCAAGCTCAGCCAATCGTGCTTGGTCAGAGATAATTTTCCAATGCATAAAAACTTTTATAAGAATTTAAAATTAACAAACACCTGAAATGCTGATTTTAGTTTGATTGCATCAAGGTTACTTAAACCCATACGTTGTCCAAGGTCATTCGCTTTTACATTTGGGTCAGTAGGTATAATTGTGTATGAGTTATTGTCTTTGCTGAACCAGGTGGCTGGCGGGTGCATAATGCTCTTATAGTCGTATCTAAATGTAACAGGTATTGATTATATGCTCGCCGATTACGTGCAACACCTAGCTAATAGATAATAATAATAATAAAAAATTATAAATAATATAAAACATTTTGACATTTCGGCATCTTAATAAAGAAGTCATATCCTTGGTAAGCCCATGCCACACATCTTGCTTATTATATGTTATAATAGCATTATTCCCCAGTCCACATTAACTTGCAATAATGTTATAACTTGGATTAAAAAATGTTTTTGAAGTTATAATGGAATTTAGTTCTAACTTTGCTTGTATCGTATTTAGATTTAAAGATTTTAGATTTTAGTTAATATTACAGAAAAGTGTCAGAAACAAAACAATGAACAGGGAATTATCTTTTAATGAAATGTATCATAAGTGAAACGTGTTGGAAAAATCTTAACGTCCAAAATTTCCTGACACAACTCTGGACCATGAAAAAATAAAATACACGTCATTTTAATATTTTCTAAAGAGAGGCTATTGGGTAAAATTCTATCCAAAATGATCTGGTTCATAACTGATCTTGAGACCGAAGACGATTGGAGGAATCTATGGATATCATAATTTTTTATTAAGATTAATTAAAAGATTCTTTAATTCTATACCTACCCGAAATCATCGCCAATTAAATGAGGATATAAGTCAAAATTCCTTGCAACTCCTAAAAATCAAGCGTTATGTATTTGAATAGCTAAGAGTGGAATGATATTTCTATAGCCATTAGATATCTCAAGCCTAAACAGTCACATTTTTGATCAAAAAAGACAAAATTTATACAGGTTTAAACAATATTGAGTAAAATTAAACCAAACCAGCATGCAAACTTATCAATCATGTTTTACTAAAACAATGTATCCTTTTTAAAACCACTGCAAATAGCTACAGATAAATACAATTTCCATTTTATCAATGAATGAACTGAAACAAAGAAAGAAATGCTAATATATTGATGTATTTCTCAAAAGAAATAATTAAGTGTTAGGTGTTATATTCATGATACCTCAATTCGGTGATATAGTGAGTGGTATATGTAGTTAAAACCAACTTAAATTAACTTTTCAATGGTTTGGTTAAGTTTTTGAGCAACTGATGTACGAAACAAATGTTTTTAGTAGATAAAAACAGCATTTTTGTTTTAATGTGCAGCTTCTGTCTAATTACAGCTGTTTACTGAAAATTAAATGTATCTATTTATTTATTCTATTTACGAAGTAAAGCTAAAATTTAACTTCTTCAAAACCAGTAGAAAATTCGAATTTTAAGTGCAAGTCAGGTGAAAGTAAGTCATTTGCTATAATTTCATGTCTTACCCGTGTTATTGATTGCATTTGAAATATTCACGATGATATATTCATTTCTATCTGTTCGTGTATGTTCGTGCATCATTCCAAGTGTATGTAACATTCCATGTAAAGCAGAACCTCAAAAACAGAAACTTTTTATTTTTATCACGTATTAGGTAATACGGGGAAAACAAGGCACTTAAGGAGAAAAACCTTGTTGTGAAGAGGGCAGGTATTACAGTAAAAGTTTTTATGCGTTTTATGAAGTGTGTGTGTGATATATTGAATAGCATTAACTCTTGAAGATAATAAGCTTAACAATGCTCTGTTTTTGGCTCATTATACCCCAATAAGTTGGGGCAAATCGAGCCAAAAGGTGGTTGAAAGCGGACAAATAGCATATTGCAAAATAAATTTTTACGGAGGTAAATGAAAATAAAATTGTGAGATAATCATTTTAGCTATTTATCTTGACAAAAAATCTGTCATGAGATACATCACTATATTACTATAAGCTTTCATGAAACTGCAATTTGTTAAAGTTGAGATTTTTTTTGTAAGATTATCTAAATGTGGAATCCACATTTACACGAAAAAATTTCTCATTTCCTCTCCAAATAAGACTGGCCTTAAACTGGAATGAGCTGTTCCATATGTCGTAAAAAGAGCAGGAGGAAGGCTTAATACAAATTTGTATGAAATGTGTACGGTATAACCTTAGAAGTATCGTAAGGTACTTCTAAGGTTATACGGACTGTACACATTTCATAGAGAAAATATTCTGAATTAGTTTCGGACTTATATGATTGATTGAATTATAAAATTCAGTCATCAATATTTATTTTAGGTTAACTTATTCTTGTTTTATGGATTTTATCAGCTGTAGAATAGAGCACATGCTTTGTAAAAGCAATAAGGATATAAACAACATCTAAAATAATAAAAACAATACCCATGTAGCATGGAGACGACATTGACACAACTTGTTTTCCTGGTTCAACACCAATATCTGCAAAAAGCCTAAAATGTTTAAAACGGCTTACAGTTATAATAGTAATACAAGCTCCACATAGATAACATGATAACTAAGTGAAGCTCAGTGAGGAATGCTTAAAGTTGAAATTTACAGAAAATTTAAAACACAGTGATAGTTATATATGATTTTTATATGAAACTTTTTTTTTCCAATTTTTGTTGGTACTGCGTATTAAAAAATTAAGTTAAAACTTTTAGAATGGATTGCTTTCCAAATAAATTTTCCAAATAAATTTTCTTGTATGTTAAAATGAAACATTTAGAGAAAAACAGGTGGAAAACATCTCAGATTGATTATTTGCTTTAAGGGATTGGTGCAGAGTTATTGATTTTATATAATTAAATCCCTGGATGAATTTTTGATAATAATGGCGGTGAAAATACAAAAATTATATGCATTGACATATAAAGAAAAACTTTAATTGAGTTTTCTCGTAAATTTGGCAGCAGAAATCGACGATTTGGCATTATTTACAGAAAAATTAGTTTTTCTAACTTTGTCTTAAATTACCTACCCACTTCCATTCATTGAGAATGATATATAATTGGTTTCATTTGTGAATTTCTGGAATCTAATACAAGTTTTATCCTCAACTTCGGCGATGGCGTCTTTGACAGCTATTTCACATCTCTTTTTATCTGCAGTATTTCCTAAACAATTGTAATCTTTTAAAATAAAATTACCTGAAATCAGGTTAATAAAAATAGCACATGTAATTATTATCTTTCACATCGCTAAATATACTATATTTGTCAGCGCATTTTAGATTTATATTTTAACATGAAGATCTGTTGAATAAAATTTGCGGAATGATACCGTAAAAGATTATTTTGTGATATAGTTTGATCAAATGTATTATGTCTAACTAAATATTCAATAAAGGTTTACATGGAAGATGACGAAGCAATCTCTAAACAAGACCTATAAATTACATTACTTTAGGTTTCTTATATTATATGAGGTTTAAAATAAAGTTTGTCCATCAAAGAATATTTTAAAATGTTTTTAATATAGTCAAATTGCAGTTGGGAATTAATCAAAATAAAAAATTAGGTAAACAGCTAAAGTTCCGCTTTTGAGAGAAAACGCCTTTAGTAGCCTGTCCATTTCGGTCAGGATTAAAAAAAAAATTTTTTTCATCTTTTAAAGAAAGACTTTCCCACATTAGTTCGGGATTTAGTTTGTTGACAGATTTATTAGTTTCTATCATTAGACTCTGTAAATTAAGACACTACATTACTTCACAAAGTATTCATTAAATAAGACAGCCTTTACCCTTAAAATTATTTACAAAAATGTTTGCAGGCAAAAAAGTATTTCAGAGAATTTTTTCCTAATTTGGAAAATGATATTTGATAAAGTTTAAAGCTCATATGAGCCATTTTCTTATTATAATGCTAAAAATTAAATTAATTTCCAAATACCTTCAACTAAACCTTATTACTTATGCAGCAACTACGAGTTTTTTTGTTTTTAAATTTACATACCGTTTTCCTCCAAGTTTCGAGTGTGAGTAGTCGTGAGCCAGTCAATTTCATATGGTATTTTTGGAGTTATAGCATTTTTTTTCTTCGTTTTAATTTTATGACTTTTTTCTTCAAATCCTATTTTTGAATCTATATATTTCGACATTGTTATCAAGTCCAAATCGCCTTCGATTGTCTTTCGAACACTATTGCTGTTCAATTGCGCTAATTAAACGTAAAAATCATGTTATTAAGTACAAAAAACCCCTTTTATTAATATAGATTTAAGCAATTTCGATTTAATGAACGAATGAAAGAACGATTTAAGAAATCGTTCTTTCATTCAAATGACTTTAAGTTGGTATTACAAATGTTTAACCTATCAGTAAGCTATAAATTAACCAACTAAAAGCTATCTCAGATTTCTGATTGAATATTTTCATTTTTGAAAACAATCCATATTTTTATACTTTCAAAAATTAGGTATCAATGCTAAAACAAAAGAGTTAATGCCAGATAATATACCAGATACTACGCCAGATACAGATAATTGCAACAGGAAAATTTGAGGATTAAACTTTCCTAGCCTTTTGATTTTTTTGCAGAAATAATCATAACGCAATAGGTTTTAAAATAAACATAATAGATAAATATTAAAATTTTAATTACATATGGACATGGCATAGGAATTTATCTACAGAAAACAAAAAACTTTTATCGTGTACATCTATAAATATCAGACACTAAAATCATAAACTTAATATTTTCGAAAAATCCTCTTTCCTTCATTTCAATGTTCAAGATCGGATTTACCCATTGATAGGATCAGTAGGATGGTCAAAAATTCACAACGTTGAAAATGGGGGATATGGGCATTTCAGAGTATTAGAGAACTTGAATTTACTTTAAACCTCTGTTTTCAAATTTTTCAAATGTAATTTTTATACTTCCGGAAAATTATGTTCATGATTGTAGGTTTACATCAAAGACTCGTCTTCAAAAAGGATCATTCACTATAGTTAATACAAACTGCTTCTTTCGAACACTTCCGTAAAATGTTCTTTGAAAGGAAAAAAACTGTTTTTTGCTTCAGCAGATATAGCCTGCCTGTATAATTTAATGATTTAACCCTTTAAAACCTGGGCTTTAAAATCTGGGGTTAGTCATTAATTTTTTTTTAGGTAAGCCAAATTAAAAAAAAAAAAAAGAGGTCAGTATTACACTCTAAACTTGAAATCCTAAAATTTCTTAAATATTAAAACTAAGAAAATTTCTTAACTCATGTTATTTTTTTCATTACGAAATTGTCCTACTAAATAGTTTTTTGGAAAAGTTACGGAATCTGGGAAACGGAAACTCATCCATTCAAAAATCAAAATAGTGGAGAGGGGAGTGGAGGGAAGTGGAGGGAAGGTCATCAAAATTGCATTTAAAATGAATACCTGACTGTTCTGAGTAGAGACCATCTTTCTTATCATTGTTGTTAGTAGCAGTAGTGTTAACTTTTTCCTCTAAAATAAAATTAATCGAAACCTATGTAAGAATAAAAAAGTACCAGAAAAATATTTTTATTAAAGCTCTATAAAAAATTTGGAATGATTGGGAAAATAGAAAATTATTATTTCTAAAAGCGTTATATTAAATTCTTATTTAAAAAAAATCAAACACCATAGCACCTTTTTTTTGCTGACATTTATTTAACGCTGTCCTTTACCTTAACGTTAATCCCTCTAGTATTTAAAGCTAACCTATCTGAAATATTTCCTGAGTGACTGTGGATTTTTTTAAAGTTTTTAGGAAATATCTAAGATTTAGACTTTTCAAAAAAACTTTCCGTAATATTCTTTCTATGTATAATATTCTTTTGCTTGTCAAAGTAAAAAATCATGTCATGAGATAAGGTACATTTTTTTGGCGACATTATTTGTAAATATTTTAGACCAAACTATTGACTAAAATAGTTTTCAGACCAAAAATGTACCAAATTTATCTTACTGGCTAAAACAAATCACAATAAGGAAAAAAATGAATATAAAAATGTATGTTTACAGTTTAAAAATGTGCCGCTGTTTGTGATTTGAAGGTAGACATTCTAAATATGGGATTCTCCAAACATTTTTTTTAGCCCTATTTTCGTCCGTAGATTTCATGAAACGGTGTATAAACTTATTGTTTCATGAAAATATTCTAATAACTCGCATAAAAAAAACTCAAAACCACTTATACCTAAATAACTGCTGGATTTCGTCCCTTATAAAATTAAAGTACAAGAATTTGTTTTGCCACGGAAAAATTTACACAAGCTATAAAAATGACGTGGCAAGAAACAGACAACAACAAAAAAACAACAGCAAGGACAACAAAACAAAATTCAGATAAAAAATTCTCAAAATAAATAACACAGGTGGCACGGGAAATTTTATTCTTAAATGCTCATAAAATATTTGTGACAACTTTGTCTTTAAAACCTAAATTTATGATTGTTGCGGCAGTTAACCAGTAAAAATTTCTTTTTTATTCATTTATTGTTGGAGTTGTAATTTCATCATTCCAAAAAAAGATACTTTTAAAAGTTTTTAACTGGTATTTTCCAAATCAATCTCGAAAGGTAAAAGTTTTTCACTGGCATGTTACAATTCTTAAATAATCCTTTTCCAAAATGATTAACGGTAACATAAGGTTATAGTTTTAGTCCTCTGATGGTGATAGCCATATTTATTTAACAAGTATTGGAGCACATTAGCTATATAACAGAAAACTCCTGAGGATCTTCTCATATATAAATATTCCTTTCAATATTTTTTATTTGATGCATTTCAAGAAATGGTTCGGATTCTAGACTGCTACTAAATATGGAGTTTAGGTCAGGATTAAAATTTTCATTAGATTTTTAATCCTTATTGAAATTTACCTCCGAGTGAATTTTCAGTTCTATGTGACTTAAAAAAATTATACAATACATTTTAAAATCGCTCGATTCAATTTATTTTTTAATATAGCAAGAAAAAAAGAATTATTTAAATATACAGTTTTTACCAGTATAACACTAAATAGACTAGCTTGAGCTTTTTTTGAATTATGGTGCGCTGAGAAACAGAAAGTAATTTCTTAAACAATTAAGACTGTAATTTTTCAAAGGATGCATTAACGCCTTTTAGAGAGATACTGTAATCCAAGTAAATGGTAAATTCGCTAATTTGATATACCTCTTATCGCATTTGAAACTATAAGGTAAGGTACTAAATAGAATCATATTTCTCCATAAGATTGCAGTTGTTAGGTCTATCTTATATGATATCGCCAAAGTCAAGGTGAGGACGTATTTGGGTTTTATGAATTGTCCAAATTGTTTCTATATCAAGCCATTGATGAAATTTCCTTAAGAGTTTACTGCCTTTGTTTACTCTAGCCATTTTCTCACTCAAATGCCACTCAAAGTTTAATTTCGAGTCAAATAACGTATCTATATGCTTAATAGATAGCACAGATACTATTTGAAAACTTTAGAACAAAGTGGGGGATGTAAAAGTGTCCTAGTTTTATGAGTAAAAATAATTTTAGTTGCCTTGTATTCAAATAGAGCTCGCCTTTAGCATAGCGACTTCTAAACTTATATAAGAGACCTTTTTGCCATACTCTATATCAATGAATATTAAGAAAAACCCCATGCTTTTTAAACAAAGGACTCCTGTCGAATTTAATACAGATTACACTTAATTAGTCTGATATGCATTCAACACCTGAGAAAAATCGAGATTGGAATCTTGATACTATAACGTTGGCTTTCAGATTTTCAAATCACTATTTAAATCTCATTTTTGAAAATTTTACCAAAGTCAAGCGAAAGGTTTGCAGTTTTTAAGATTTTTATTTTCTTTTTTGTGGATTGAAACAATATTTAATTTTGCAGTTTTCAGGTAGACTCTTATTTCTAGAATTAGTAATGGTAATCGTATTTTATTATTTTATTATTTCAATATATATTGAATGTTTATAATGAAATTTTCCAAACGAGTATTCAATTTACCGAGAAATTCATTTAATACTGACCGGTAATTTATTTAATACTGACCGGTAAATTAATACTGACCGGTATTTCTTTTTCTCGAGTCTGGGATATCTTAATTTATCCGCAATGTTATTAAAGTGAAATTTTTTAAAAGATGAAATAAAACCATTTAGGTTAGGTCGCATTCACGCTTGCCATTCTTTATGTCAACTCCATGGCTTTATTTTTCATGCGGGAAATAATCTTGAATCTTGTTGTGACCAAAAACGGATCTTTAAGGCTACATACTATGCGTTTTTGCGGTATGAAGTTGGAAAACAAATGTTCAAAAAGGATTTCTTTTAAAGAACTTATCCGTTTATTAGGGTCTAGATTTGGGAGTGAATTACACCAGTCAAAAAGAAATCATTCGTTTTACTCGGTTGGTATTGGTTTTACTGTATGACCAAAACATTTAAGCATAAGCAAAATTTAGATCTTTTCAGGATAGAACTTTATTAGGACCATAGTCTATAGTTTTTTGATTACCTAGAACATTTATGTTGCACATAGCTGTTTGAAAAAACTCTCAAAATTAATCAAAACTCATGACAAACCAAAATTTATACAAAAATTTGAAAAATTGATCCATAGCTTTAAACTATATTCCTTTCCTTACTTCGACACTTTTGTTCTAAAAACATTCATTGTTGCTAAATTTTTCTTTCCAAATCATGCAACAATTTTAGTAATGATTTATTAGATTTCGTAGATAAAATAATAGTTTATTTATATTGATTCCCACCGTCTCATTAGCACCCTTTTCACTAGGTATTTAAGAAATTATTGCTATGTTTTTAAATAGCAAGTTTGATATCTCATTATCCCTATAGCTACTGGCGCAGTAAACGTTGTGTGAATCTAATTAAAACATATTCGATTAACATCCAATGATTTTAAGAAAAATAAACATCAATCAATAAACCGTTTTTCTCTATAATAAATTATTTTACGACTTTTTAGATAATGTTAAAATAAAGATGAGCCCACTAAAAGCAAAAAAACATGCCGATAGAGTGTGGCCGCCGAATAATAGACACATGTTCTAAGATTCTAGGAAAATTGGCACCAAGAAAATTGCCCCCAGAATATTGCCTCCGGAAAACTACCTCCTGAAAACTGCCTACCAGTAGATTGTCCTCGGTAAATTGCTACTTGTTAAACTGCCCCTAGGTAAACTGCCTCCAGAAAATCGGCCCCGCTCGCTTTTAAATTTTCTAAACTTAAAGAGGATGTAATTTATAAAGTAAAAAGTACCCTTCAATAGCACATCTTAGGAACATTTATAAACTAGGTAGATTTCCTCTAAATTACATAGAGATTGTAACAGAACATGTGAAAGGAGTCGTTTTACTTGATGGTATTCTATAAACAAACAACAATAACATACCTTCCGGGCATTTTCAATATCTACCTTTTTAAAACATATTCAAATGGCCCATAACTTTTAGAGGAAACACGTGGCTGACTATAAATTTTATAAATATTGGCATAAAACACCAAATTGCAAGTAATATTAAACAAATAGTTGAGTTTTTCAACAGTGAAAGAAGAAATGAAAAATAATTCATGCTGGCTTTCTTCTTACATATATTTAAAATAAGTAACCCAAGAATTCTTTTGACCCAACAAAAACGAGTCGATGGAGTAGTAAACTGTAGCTTTAGTTTATGACTTAAAATTCATGATCCTTGATAATTAGGAGTCCGAGCCAAAATATTATTCTACGCTCAGAGCTGGCAAAAAAACCAACGTTAACTTCGGATCAGGATTGATAAGTTAGTCGTTTTCGAAGTAGCGCTGATTGCCTTGAAACACTCCATAAATCCTACTACGTTAAAACGTATTTTCGATGTTTTCTCCTAGCTTACATCCCTCCTGGAAGTTATTAAATCGACTCGCATTGAGAAAAATTTAAATGTCAATCTTTTTTATAAAATTCTCCCAGTTTCTTTACCATCTTGGCTCAGAGTAACCCATGTTAAAGAAAAGGAAAACTTCAATGAAAGTTTTATCATCGAAAAAGAAAAGTTATCTTCTATTCTGCTGGAAGAGCTTGTCACCAATTAAAAAGATTTATTTATTCTTTAAATATAGTTCCATTTGCCTTGATGTTAAGCTGCACATCATTGCAAACAAGTCGCTTACTATCAGAAGAATTCGCACTTCCAACTATATCACTGATATAAGGCAGGCTTAAAGCAGGAGAAATAAATTCTATGAAAGTTTTGAAGTTTTTACGTGAGTATGGGAGCTTGTGAAATGATCTTATAATAATTTTTAATGAAATATATTTACAAAATTATGCCAAATATTCTGGTGGTGATGTAATTGGGATGAATGATAAAAATTAATATTCTAAAAGAGTTGTTTCTTTCATTATAATTGTCGCCAAAGCAATTCCGATTACAAAATTAAAATTTACAGGTTGAAGAAGAAATTAACCTTATTCAATTTTAATAACAAATGATTTTAATGTCCCAGGTGGTAATTGTGACAATCGTAAAAATTAGCAAAATATTGTCAAATATGAATGCAAATCCATAGTTTAAAAAAAATATAGAAAAAAAAAAAAGCGTTCAAGTGAAATGTTATGGTTCATTCCTCTTTACAGTAAATTAGTATCAAAAAATGTCACTAAAATTTTTTTAAACCTGATTGAAAAATATTTTCTGCTTACAAATAATTTCAGGAAAATATTTAATAGGAACAGCGTAAAGGCTAGTTATAGTTGTATGGCAAGCGTAAATTCAGTCATAAGTGCCCATAACAACAAGATCTTGACGTTACGAGAAGAGCAAAACAGTATCCATACACAAGATTGTAACTGCCACAACATAAATTTATACCAATTAAATAACCACTGTCTAGAACCAGACATAATTTACGAAGCAAAAATTTCATCTCAGCAAAACCCTGAAAACACCAAAACATATTTAGGAACATGTGCAACAACTTTTAAGCTGAGATACCCAAACCATAAAAAGTCGTTCAACCATCAAAAATATAAAAACGATAAATTGTTAAAAGATTTTCCCAAAATCCTGTGGAAAGTTATAAAAAATACGTTCCATATATTATAACGAAACGCAAATGTAATCTTTCCCCGAAAAGCTACAAATTTTGAAACGTAATAAAGCAAACGCCCTAATAAAGGATCAAAGCTTATAAATTTATGTCGACATAAAACAAAATTCATGCTTAGAAATAACGATACGTGCGATTAGCCTGAGGTCACATTTAGCTAGCATTTATAAGAACACAAATTTTTTTTTTTCTTTTTTTTTTGAAAACACTGCATTTTTAGTCTTAACGAATTAAATTTTTTTAGATTTTACATTACATTATTTCACTGAGGAATGCCGTGTAAGCGGTACTTTGAGTATGAAATACAGGTAATTTCTTTGTCTAAATCCCTTATGGA
>JAUZNK010048414.1:0-16233 GCA_035046665.1 Euphysa ruthae
GACGTATATATATTATTATATATATACATATATGTATATATATATATTTTTAGAATTTATTTTTTTTTAATGGCTCATTCACCTTAAATCGAACGAAATATATATAAAAAAAACCCTTTAGTAAGCTTTGTAGAAAGTTAAAAATGGAATTGTTCGTCGTACATTCATACATGGTTACCAACTGTCCTATAAAAAAATTTATTAAGGTAAATAAATGTAATTTCAGGTTATAATGAAGGTATTATGGTTTGATTACAACTTGTCTGATGCAGTAAAAGATATCCGCGTACAAGAAAAATTTTCTGGATCAATAAAGTCAGAAACACAAGACGGTTTTGAACTCCCAAGCAACATAGTAGAAGGCTTAAAATCAAAGGGCCACGTTATCACAAAATCATCGTCTGATGCAATAGTGCAAGCTATTTACGTAAAAGATGGGAAAATTTATGCGAAGTCTAATCCAAGAAAACAAGGAGAGGCGGCCGGGTATTAAACAAATTTTCAGCTTTAAGTTCAAACTGACAAATTGACTAAAAGTATTCAGTATGTAGTAAAAACTGCACTACAATTGTGACAATTAAATATTATATTCTCCCTAGGCACCTATTCACCGTAAATTTTATATTTAGTTAGCAAATAATATAGCATTAATCAATCCATCTTTTCTTCTTTTTATTTTATTTAAGCTTGGTTTCCACCGTGGTATTGAGTGAGATAATTTTTAAGCATTTTTTTAGGTCAATTTTATTCTGCTGGTTATGAATTCAACCTTTACGTTTCCGCTTGAAAAATAAACGGTTTTTTTTTTTTTTTTTTTTTTTTTTTTAAATGATGTATTATAACACTGTTAAGTGAAAGAAAAGAAAATGGATTGAGAAGAAATAGTTGATGTTTTAGAAAAAGAATTTTTGTTTTCAATGCGAAGAAGAAGAAGAAGAAAAATAAAACAACACAAACCAAGGTACTGTGTGAGCGGTATTTTTACAAAATGTGAGACACACGGTGTGTGCCAGAATTTAGTTTTTAAAAACATTTGTATTAAAAAAAAAACTGTATTTGATAACAGTTTTCTTTCATGAAGCGACCTATTTACTTTCATTTCGTTTTATACTTTCATTTTCTTCTAGCGAAAATAAAAATCATCTTTCATCTTTACTCTCAAAAATTAAACAAATCGATTTGTTTCCAAAACCATGAAATAAGTTGGTTTAAAATGTTCTAATTTTTCTGGGTTAATTTTTTGATGTCGTTTCCACTTGGGCTAAATAATTATTTCAAATTAAACTACCTGATTTACCAAAATTGTCTCACACTAAACCAGTCTGAACCAAGCTTTAACAACTTTAACAGACCAAATATCAAGAAATTTTTAAAACTGATAATTGAAATTCTAATTGATGATTGGTTGATGATTAGCCATGAAGTACGGCTCAAGATCGTATTTGAGTATAATATGGATTTATAGTCTTGGCGAAAGAAATATTTTTTTTTTGTTACAAATTTTCGAAATTCGTTCTATTTCTTTTTGGTTAAAGAGATAAATTATTTTTTGAAACATGTATTTTTGTTAATGTATGTTATTATATTGATTCAAGATGAAACCCTTTTTATTTAAATATCATAAAACACATTTTTGAATAAATATCTTTATCACTTATGTCCGTTTACGTGCTGTTTTCAATTCAGTTGCATTCGTAAATGGGTGTGGCGCTTTTAATTTTTTTTTTTAGTCCTATTAAAATACTTCAACAGCTACATCTGTTACTGCAAGAAGAATGGGGCTCTCATGTGACCAGCTTTTATCTTTTCACATTATCGTAAAAGTTGTACTGATATAAAATTTTTTTTGTATTGCAATTCTCTGTTACTCCCAAAAATAGTACCTAATTTAATCAAAACGGTCATTTAAGATAAAAAAATATTGTCTGATTCAATTGAATTTGTTAAAAAACAGCTAATAGCCAACATGGAGGCTGATAGCCAACATGGAGGCTGATAGCCAACATGGAGGCTGATAGCCAACATGGAGGCTAAACCTTGTACCTCTTAGAGTTTAACTTTTAAGACTTCAAACTACTTTTGATTTCACCATATTTATTATGTACTCCATGTTATTCCATGTCTTAAATTCCAAAATCAGATTTTTTTACTTTATAATGAGTATGGGTGTACATATGAATTTGTTATGGACAGAGCATCATAGCTAAGAATTATAGACACAATTAAATTTTTTTTAGCAAGAAATTAGATTTTATTTAAGGCTTAAAATAATAAAGTCTGAAAAAAAGAGATTTCGGTATTTTAGATAGTTAAGCTAAGCATCTAATTTGCCTTAATTAATTAATTAATTAATTAATTAATTGAAGCACACGTATTTTAGGATAAATAAAATGGGAGCTCAAAAAGTAATTTAAACTTGTATGGTTAAAGCTCAGATCTTTTATTTTATGGCAGCAGCTGGAATCTTCTATAGTATGGCTAAAGCTTGAATGCCCTATTGTATAGCTAAAGCTGTAATGCTCTATTCCATCGCTAAAGCTTGATTGCTCTATCGTATGGCTAAAGCTTTAATGTTCTTCTGTAGCTATGGCTAATGCTTAAAATTTTATTGTGCGCCATCTATATATAAACTTTGTTTTTCTAAGCGTACAAGCTCCTGCAATATAGGTGGTCAGATGAGCTTTTTTGCTCATTTCAGACAAAAAACATCTATTTTACATTTTTTGACTGTTAGCAACAAAAAAATCAAAACATTTGTAGCCTTAAGATTTTTAGTTCATTGCTAAACGGTTGTCGCAGCCATCTTAGCGCATACGTCAAACGTTTTTGTCAAATGGATGAGAAAAGTTACTTTTCTCCTTTTATAACGCGTTATTAGACTATCATCCAGATTAATGATGAGTAACATGACCCAAATAGCAGTGCGCGATTGGCTCAAATTGTATAATTTATAAAAATTAAAAGGTCACGTACTGCGAATTGTTACTCTGAGAAGAAGGAAGAAGAAAATTTATTATAGCTAACGCATTTCAATGTTATAAATGTAAAATGTTTTTATAATTTACTCAAAAACTATCGAAAAGGTTATTTGGTTGCTCTAAGCCGATGAATAAAAAGAAATTATAAACCTTTTCTTAGTGATAATTTTTTGGTTTTTCATTCCTTACCTTTTTATTGATGTAATGACGGTTCTTAATCTTAATTAAACATGAAACGTTTGTAAATATTAAATCTTAAAACAGTGCTTACAAACTAGTGCGTTGTTGTTATTTTATATAAGCCAGCTTTATTTAAATTAGTAAGCTGATTTATTGCCCAAAGTCATTGCGTTATGGATGTCCTTCATTGAATGTTATTAGTTTTTTGCTCTGCAAAACAACGCATTGAGAAAGTCTGTCTAAGACGATTCATAAAAAATAAAGAAAAATGAATTGAGTGGTCTTTAGCTGAACTTTTAATCCTTAAAAAGCGTTTAAAAAAAAATTTATTTCTTTCAGCCTATTTTTAGGTCTATAGCTACAAAATTATAGATCATAAGTTTTGAAGAAATACCAATCATTTAGAAGTAAAAAATGTTCAACAGCTTTTAAGTTGAAACTAAAAGGACAAATAAGACACAGGCTAAAGCAAATTTTACGATTCCTTATAAAATTTTTATACTATTTGCATACATTACTTGTTCAAAGATATTAATCTTAAAATATTTTGACGTTAACACAGTTAAGGTGATGATGTTTACGTCCATACCCAACATCTTGCCACACACGAATATTTTAAACAAAATTCAGAAATTACATAAGAGTACACATATATTACAGTAATGTTATTTTACTGGTTATTTAATAAACACAGATTGAAAAATATTGCTAAATTTTAGAAAAATATAAAAAAATTTGACTTCAGAATTGAATTTTAAAATCTTGTAACTTTTTGTTCTCGTAATGTTGAAAAAAAAAAAAAAAAAAAAATTCACAAATACTAAAGCCTTATTTACATAACAGAGTAATTTTTATTTTGTATTATTGAAAACATGAAAATAAATATCTAAAGTTTTACGAAAAAAAGGCAAGCTTGTTGACAAGCCAAAATTTAAAATGGTATATGGTAATTAATTATAGAAGAAAACTGCAACAGAATTCAACAAACAACAAATTTTCTTACGTTACCAGTTATTAATATACAATAAAGCTGTAAATAGAAATAAATTTTCTGTCGACAGTGTTGAAATTACTTTTGATTTGGTTTTGATCTATTGGAATAATAGTTTATACAAAAAAAATGATTTAAAGTGATATTGCAGACATATTGAAATAAAATTTTGTTCTTAATTTTTAAATATATTTCAATTTAAAACCAATTTAAATTTAACTTACAGTATGCAACACCCGCCTTTTTAAAGACACGAAATTAAATAATTTGAAGTTTACATCCGAATGGAATGTTAATAACTCTTTTGCTTAAACATTTAAACAAAAATAAATTTTTGGCTCAGCAAAAAATCTTTTTTAATATAGAGAATTTTTCGAGTTGTTGCCAAATGAGTTCTCGCAGTTATATTTTTGATCTACACTATTGACGTTAGATATTATTTTAGATGGATTTTGGTGGGTGACTTGTTCTAGAGCTATCCGTGGTTCTGAACAAAATAATTTTATCTTGATTTGGTTATAATATTTTTGAACAGAATTTTAATTTTAAGAAAAGGGTCTTTATATTGATTTTGACAGGTTTATACTTATTTTTTGTAAGGGTTTTTATAAACAAGCTTTGAGAAACAAAATAATATGGTGCATATATACTGGAAATGTTTTTTGTCATACAATTTTGAAAAAAAAACATTGTTTCAGTTGAAATGAGAGAAAATATTTCACTTTGATATTGTAACTTTCCTTAGAAAATACTAATCAAACATTATCCTTTTTGAATAACAAGTATTATTTAGAGGAAAATTTAATCAACGACAGCAAATAAAGTACCGTAAAATATAACTAAATAAATCGTTTTGGTTACTTTGTAAAATAACTGCAGTTTTAATAAACAAAATCGCTGCCAACTTTACAAAACACATTATGTTATTATTCTTTCTGTAGCTAAAGAAAAGAAGAAAACTTCGCCAAACTGCAGGAGGATTGTTTTGAACGAATATTTTAGTATGGTCGTCGTTTCGACCTTGTTTTCTTTTGGGGGAGGAGAGGGATGACCTGGTATCTGATTTTATTTTGAATTTTCAAGCATTTCTTCCTTTGTTATAGATAATGGAAAGTTGCAGCCGGGTATTTTTTCCCAGGCGGCTTCTAATTTCCTAAATAGACTACATATCTGCATAAGCCTGAAATGTCATTTACTACATTTATAGCAAGTGCTTTCCAAGATTAATAAAATAATGCTTATTTTTCTTTCCGTCCAGTTAATGAACTTTATTTCACTTATGCTTTTTGGGAAACTTAATTTGATAAATAGTACATATGTTTGAAAAGTAATCAGTTTATCCCATACTTATTTCCTTTACTTCACATATCTTTTATTATTAAAAACCTTTAAAAGTTTACCTTTCACCATGTATAAATTTCAAAGTCATTTATATGTAGTAAATCGTCAAAGGAATTGCATGCAGGGAGTTAGTATTATCAGCTGACAAATTCAAAGTTTGATAAAATTAAAACTTAACCTGAAGATGCTACTCTGGTAACAATCCAGGGCCTATTTACACTAGGCAAATTATACAAAAACAATTTTTGTCCTGCGCATAAATTTTCCTGTCAAATTAAAAAATTCCACGCACGTATAAGAAGAATCCTAATTGAATTATCCTAATTAAAATCCTAATTAAAATGGTTAAATTGACATAATAATACGAATTCATATTTTCAATATAATATGAATATATGTTTCTTCTTTTCGTATTTTTTTCTTTAGAGTTAAAAAAAAAGCTTTGTTTAAGAAATAGGAATAGAAAAATTAATGGAAAAAAGGCTTAAAATTTCTGAACAAACAAGAAAAGAAAAGAACAAATGAGCAATTTACAACTCGCATTAGGTAAAAGGTTTTGATCTTACTTATACTTATACACGCAAATGAATGATAAAGAAATCGAAAATGAACGGCAATATTTTTATTAATTTTTTTTTAATTGTTCACAGGATTGTAATTTCCACAAAAATTATGAGATGGCTATTTTTTTTAATAATGTCGCCAACTTCTGTTTACTCTATAACACAAAATTCCCAGTTTTACAAGCCATTATGCTTTGCTTGTCTGAAATGAACGTGGATAGACATTTGCTGAATAATTTTCTTAAGAGTGTGCTTTCTGTAACAGTTTAAATCTAAGCCAAAATTTTGACTCTGACTAGCAGGTTTTTTAGGACTTTACCCCTTTCAAAACCGAAAATAAAAACCTCTTTTTTATATATTGAACAGATGTGAGCGGGAGGTGAATCTTTTCGAGCATCTCTTTTACTTTAGAAAATTCAGGATGATATGAAAGTTCAGAACTAACCATTTATCCTGGCAAAGTATAGTTTTTGGCGAATAAAGATTTGACCCAAATTTTTATTGTTATATATCAAGCAACCATGCTCACAAAATGCTGGCAAAGAGCAAGTACGATTTAATCGCAGAGTTTCACTAAAAGGAGATGACGTTTTGGAATAGAAAAAATGGCCTGAAGAAGCTTCAAAATATCGGTGTGTATCTGTCCACATAACAAATCAATATGTGATAAGTCTCACACCAACCCGAGTAAGACCAACATCCAAGAAATTAGTTTTTTAAGTTGATTAATGGGAAATATGTTGAAGTGTTTTTGTTAAATATTTCTAAATCATCTCTTGCAACTTTTGTATAATCAGTGGCGAAACTTAAGGCTATTTTCAGTAGATTTTCGTTGATACAATCTTGGACAAAATATCATGAGACTTTTTTTATGATACTCTGGAATGTCCCCTTCCCCTCTTATTCAACGTTGTTTGGGAAGCGCACATTCAAATTGTGTTGTTTCAACATTGAACAGTGGGATGTTAAAAGGTTTGTTTACTATTTTTTAAAAATATATTCTATTTTAGACTCATAATTATTGTCCAGGGTTCTCTGAATTTTGTTGAAACTTTTATCAAACTTTTGTTAATATATACTGTTCCTTGACATTTGCCAAAAATTGCAGTTTTATGTCAAGTTTCAAAGATTTGTGGTAAGAAATTGTATGCTCATATTACACACAATGCAGTAAAACCACTGTCTGTCTTCATGAAGAAAGCCTTTTAATGTGGAGGCATTTTTCGACAAGGAAACAAATAATAAAGGTCGTCCGAAGAAGTTAATTGTAAAAGATGAAAGAAGTATACTAAGATCGTTAAAAGAATTAAGGAAACAAGAAGGATCATTTATTTCACTGTGTAATGCTCTGAGTGCTGATGTTAGTGGTAAAGTCCATCAGGGTACTGTTCACAGAGTGCTAAATACCTCTCGCTGGATATAACGAAAAAAGGATTTGTTAAAACCAATGTGTTGAAACTGCGACTACAAAAAGCTAAGAAGAAATACAAACTTTAAGAAGAATTTTCGAAACATCATGTGGAAATTTATGTGGACGGTAAATGTTTCCAATACAAAAACAATGAGTTTGAAAAAGCCAGAGCCATCCAGGCATGCGAGTGGAGAAAAAAGCAAATGTTTGGACATTGGTTGCATTGCAAAAGGGCACAAAGAAGCTGCTCTAAATTGCAATTTTAACGAGCCATATCGTGTGATCATGGAGCAGTCCTTTGTGAAAAATACTTTTTTCCGATAAATGGAAAAAAATTTGCTGACATGGTGACAGCATTTTTTCCTAGTGCCTTTGAAAGAAGTATTCAGCCGAAAGGTAGATTTTGGGTAGACAAATGGTTGTCCATGTCAAAATTGCAAAGTGACATATTAGGCGATTGATAGAACTCACGGTAAAGTTTTGAAAATTCCATCTAGATCTCCAGATTTAAACCCTATTGAAAGTTTTTTTCAACTTGTAGATATTTCCCCTAAAAACAAGCAATTGTAAACATTACACACAAGAAGTTTGATGATTATTCAACGAATGTCAAAGAAAACACGTTAAATTGCCCAATTGAAATTATTAATAACATCATTGGAGGCATAAACAAGCGTGTCAAACAAGTAATCAAGTCAGCCGCATCAAGTATTTATTGGCATCTCAAATCTTAAAACTGAAAACATTAACAAATTGTGGAACAGAACAGTAGAACATAATCTTGAACAATTTATTCGCATGTTGCCACATATTACCGACATGCTACCATACAACTTATGAAGGCTTATACTATAAATAAACATGTTAATCTTAAATAAAGGTATATGCTATTATCTTTTTAAATAGAATGGTTGCATATGGTAACATGTTCAGAATCACATTTTTTAGTTTTTTAGAAGGTAATATATATTTATGAACTCGATTGACTTTTCGGGAATAGCAGCGTAAGTCGTAGCTGTGAGGTCTCGGGCTTTGAGCGAGGTGGCGATCTTGCAATACGCCGGTTGGTCCAGCCGGTAAACACAAAAGTATATTGCTTAGTATTTTGATTATGTTTTGAGTAGGAGGTCCTGAATGAACAAAAGTTGTTTTAACAGATAATGTCGGTCCACATATGAGAATTTTCGCTGAATGCGTTGGAAGGCAGGTATGTAATCCCTGGAATTCCATTTGAACGGTATTTTCTAATTTAAAGTTATACATACGTTGACGTAGCGTGTTATGAGTAATGATACGTTAACAAACACGATCAACGATCTTGCAAGTTTGTTGAGACAACGGTGAACAAGCCATACTAACTTTGATGAAACAAACTTTGATTAATAGATTATTGACTTTAAAAACTAGTCTTTTAAATTGGGTTCGGTTTAAATCAAAAATTGATTTATATTGACTAAAATTACCATATTTTATAGAGAATAATCTGAAGATTTCCATCAGTGATTTGTTCCATTCAGCAGTACACTGAAATTTTATTGAGTTTTTAACATATTTTACTGTTTTAAATGATGGTAAAGCTAGCTTTCTATTATTAACACCACGGGTAACGTAATTATGAGTATAGAGACTCCCAGAAAAGCAATTAGATATTGATACCTGAACGTTATTTTAAGAATCGTATACGAACATAAGATTGGAAATTCTAACAAAATCGAGAACAAAGTTATATTTAAACTATAAAACAAAAATGATGCATTAGAGCGGAAAGACTGAAAGTTTGTTATTCTTAGAGCAGACCTTTGAAGTGAAAGAAATTCAATTAATAAATTGTTTCCACTCTGACCCCAAACCTGACAGCAATAGCTGATATGTAAAGTAAAAATCGAAAAATAAATAGAAAGAATGGTATTATTATTAATTATTAATCTCCTTAAGGGCTCGCGCGGTTTTAAAGGGCTTGTACCTCCTGGAGTAAAAAAACTTAGTGGCTTGTTTTGGCAATAAGTGATGGCATGTTTCTGGAGAGCATGTCCACTTATTGGATGTCATTGCCGAACAGGCCTTGTCCGACATTTATTCCTGAAAAGACTGGGGAAGATTTCGGTCTACTTCCGAGTAAAAGACCATTGAACAGAAAACGAGGTCGATAATGATCAAATTCGCAGTTATGACCATTCCCTCGACTATTCGACTCTGGATGTGTGGCCAGGCTCACGCGGGGAGCGATAATTCGCTATTGAGATTAAGATCTGCAGCCAGAGCTTTTGACGAAGAATTCATAAAAAAAAAATGGAGCTGACAATTTGCATGAACCTTTAGATGAGCTAGAAGCACTTCGGCTAGAACATGACTACCACAAAGCCACCCACTCTATGGGTGGTGCAATAGCCTATCACTTCGGAAAGTGGATATTTGGCCGAAAGTTGTTAAATAAAGAGGCTTTTGGAAGTCCGCTCAGCTGGAGTCTAAAGTATGGAACAGCCAAGACACCTCAGCAAGAACAGGTGAACATCAATATTTAAATATGCGAGCAGTCTGTTTAGCATGGGAAGGTCCAGGCTAACCTACCTTAGCATCAAAATGCCAATCACCCTGAACTATCGTCGAAGATACGCTTTGACTCAGAAAGCTTGCCCACCGTTAGAGAAAATAGGGTCTGCCGGTGACTATACCTGGAACTCACGAGAAAGTTAAGGTGTACAAAGGAAAAATTGTCCAAGTGCCTTTACAGATAGTCGGAGCAGGGCTCCCATCCGAGTGGAATTAGGCAGATTGGGGCAAGTGCATCAGGTCCAAGGAAAAACTGTCCGAACACCGGGCCGGTTGATCGTGATAGACCATACACTCAACAGTTGGATAAGCAATGAGGTCTACACGGCAGTCTCGTGTGTGAAGTTGATGGGTCAAATTGTGAGGTTCTTAACTCCAAATGACATCGAAGGTCTTGCATATCTATTAAAGAAATCAATAAAGTCTCGATAGTCGCCTGTTACGAAATGAAGCTCGCTTGTGTGATCTAGAACACCCTTGGCTTCTACGAGCTCCTGTTAAGTTGTAATCACATCAGTCTGTGTTTGGGGCACCACCAATAAGCCTGTGATCTCGGGGAGATGCGTATATGGCTTTTCTGATGAACACATTTCAGTATTGTTATATATAACTTAAAAAAGCAAGCATTTCTAGATGGGATCTATACTAACATACTCACAGAATCGTGAAATTGGAGATGCACAGTGCCAGCGTTTATAAATGGACTGCAGGTGTCTCTTTCGGTTCGAAGCCGACGAAAAAGCAGTATACGGCTTAGGTCATCAAATTATCCCCGGTGCCATAGATCGCTTTATGGAGGCCTATAAAAATGTGAACACTGAGCAGTACAGGCCCTTCATCGTGGATTTATCTCATGCCCATTTTATCGATCACGACTGCGACTTAGATGCGGAGAGTTGGGCCTCACATATACAAACGCAGCCGAACTATAAGCAATGATGGATTTATTAGGTCATGCCATTAAGCCCGATGGCATTTCATACAAACGCGGCCCAACGGGCCCAATTGGGTCTAAAGCAGACCTGGACACTTATGGTCAGAATGAAAGCCCAGGAGTGCGTGGACCTTCCAGTGCTTTTGATCCAAAATGAGAATCCGTTGAGCAAAGATCCGAAGAGAAATAAATAACTCTTGCAACAAATGGAGGTATTTCTCAAAATACGGAAGGCTTGCTTTTGCTCTCTCCGTTGAGTCTTCTATTAGTTTTTCTATAAAAAATGTATCATATATTCTCAGAAATTCTTTAATTTTGCAATCCCCACCTGCAAAAACATCTAGTTATGGAACAAACTCAATTATTTTAAAAGCGTGTTTTCTTTGGAATAATCCGGAGCAAAATGACTCTTTTCGGCCCCCAATGTATGCTCACCCTCATAAACTTTTCAACTTCCAGCAAAAAAAAAAGTTTACACACAACGATTTATCATAGTAATCGATATGTTATTTATACCTCCGATTAGCAAATGTGTTGAATTCTTGTGGTGCGCACAATTAGGTTATTATGTTCGATTTTCAATTATTTACTTTTTTTTTTGCATCAAGTTTTTTAATTTTTAATTTGTAGATTGTATTGTTTGATTATTGGTGTTTAATTTTCAATTATGGATTTTTTTTGAAAGATTATGGTGTAGCAAGTTCTTTTTAATTTGCAGTTGCAATTTGAAGTAAAAAAAAACACGTTTGATAGCGAGGAGATTCGAACTCATACCACCGAAGTGACTGGTGCCTTAAACCAGCTCGTTAGATTACTCTTCCATACTACAATTTTTATCTACTAACATTAACTACTGCTAAGACTTAAAACTGTTTAATATTTATGTTGACACGCGTCTCCTCAAACGAAAACAACCAAAGTCTCGGAGCTGCGGGCAGTGGGGTGTGAGCACCAGAGAGAACTCAAGTTACTCTCGGTCAAAGGGCACAAACACAAGATTTCACCGTACCATAACTGTATGGAATTCATTACTTCTAAAGCTAATGAACTCGAAAAACTTGCAGGAACTAAAAACTGGACTAAATACTTGGTACATTTTGTCCTTAACTCGTTACATTTCTTGCCATAAAACATCGTTTTATTCTTAGAAAGTGTTTGACTTTATTGTTAGCCCAATTGCACATGTCCTCTGTGTAAAGGACAAAAAAAAGTTTATCTTCGATAGTTATCCCTTTTAATTTAAAGGAGGACATTTTTCTAACAGAGCCCATCTTTATCTGAAGAACAACTTTTATTCTCTCTATTTCCAAGAAAGATCATGTCAGGGTTAACAACTATCGCATTGTAAACAAACCATTTAATGACTAAATGGAGATCCGAATTTAAACAAGAAACCACATTGTTAAAATTTGAGTCACATGCGCACATGGTATTGTCATATGCAAAATTGCAGATACAGCATATCTGGATTAAAAAAGCAGATCTTTGGTAATGATGTAAATAATAAAAATGAACCCTTGTGGTGCTCCGAGAGAAACCCTCTATCAATGTCTAACAGGGGAACTAATGCGTACTCGATGCTTTTTATTTTTTAGGTAGCTAAGTATTTATCACAATCATTCAATCCTAACTCCTTAGGCCTCTAATTTAGCGATCAGTAGATCGTGTGTTAGGCATTCTTAGGCTTTTGATAAATCCATTTTTACTGCACCAATTTTTTCTGATTTATCAAGGCAATTTCCCAGTCCTTTAGCAGGTTTAAAAGAGCATGTTGCATAGAGTATTTCTTTGCGAAAACCACAAAGATACTTTGATAACTTTGACTCGATAAAGTAAGTAATTAAGTAAGTAAGTATTTATTCTGCCACAAACAAATATACATTAGCTATGAAAATTACAAGACAAAAAAAAAAAAAAAATAAAAGAACACTAAGATAAAAACAAATGGTGGCAAGGATAGGCACAAAAATTGTTTGTAACAACAATATTTCCATCGTGGTCCCGTTATACATCACACACGAAACCAGATTAAGCCGAAGCATAGTTAAAACAGTCTGTTAAAGCTTTAGATGCAGCTATACTACCCAATTGTAGGAAATTTTTAGGAATTTTGCGACTAGTTTTCTTTGTTCTGTTTAGATGTAATATTTCATCTAATGTATTCTCTAAGGTGATGTCAGAAGGGTTAAACAATTCTTGATTTACACGACGTCTTTTTGTTGCGGTAATACTCGGATGCTCACGAAACAAATTTAATGAACATAAAACAGGATTTGTGCAATTACTCTTCAGGGATTTTGGAATCCAGTTTATTACGCTTAAAGATTTAGTAATTGAGGTAAGTTGGCAATTGTAAACCGTAGCCATATGTCGTTTTCAAACAACATTATTATTTATTTATTACTTTTACTCCATATCATCGAATTTATGAAAAAAATTGGTTTAAATGCCTTCCAGAAGTTTTTCTGATTCCTAGATGTGACATCAATGCTTTCAAAGAAATTACGTTTAGACTTCCTATTAAGAGAGACCACAAAGTTTCTCTGACCCCTATACTTTCCAATATAGGCCAAAGTGTTTGTTTTATTGACTATAGTTTTTAATCTTGATTTTCAATACGCTGTCTATATGTGGAGTATTTTCGCGGAAAAAAAACTTTATTTTAAGCAAAGCAAAATTATTCAAAAATCGAGTAAAAATATGGACAACTACTTATAACTATTTATAATTTAAAAAATAGCTTACATGTAGACAAAGGCGAAGATCAGCAAAGAAACCGTTAACATTCATACATTTGAATCAATGTATGTGGAACCACTTTACCCTAGACTTCTTATATCTGTACTTGATGTAGTCATCGGCTTTTTAAAAGTTCAAGAGCCGATATTTTTCTCCGAGAATTTTACAGATGTAAGCAGCTTCATTGGTGTCATGAACAACAATGCTCGACACGTCGCCATGTCTAGCGCATTTGCCAAAGAGCTGAGGAGTCAAATATCTCTTTGGGAGCTTGATGGTGGGTTTGGTGCCAATACTATAAACGACCATGTGGGCCGCGACTTCTATCATTTTCCCAAGAGTCGAGAATATCCCGGAGTTCTGAAGTTGTGATCCAGCCCTGTTTTTCACGCAGATGGTTTCCTATATATACGGTATACGGGTGTGTATGCGGCCCAAACTCTAAAACATAGAGTTGATGATCCGGTTAGGGTAAAAATGCCGCTCAGGGGCACACACTCTACGTTCATTCGACGCATCATACTCATCAATAACCCATACTAAAATACAAGGTCCATTGCATTACAAACGCCACACATATAACAGCCTTTGCATGCTAGATGGGCTGCTCATATATTCAAAATGGTGATGTTCGCATGTTTCTGCTGTGCCTGAGCTGCCTGAATTTCATAGGGGTCAGCTTTATATCATACCTATTTAACTGGGTGGCTTTATGGTATTTTTCAGAAAAATCATCCCTGGGTTGAACACCAGTTTCATTTTCAAATGCCAGGTCGATCACACCAGCTGCAGATAGAGACCCCAATATGGAAACATTGCTTCACAAAAGAGCCTGGCCACACAGCCAGAGTGAGATTGTCGAGGACTTGCCATATATCTGTGAATGCAATCATGATTTCCCTCGTTTTCCGCTCAATGATCTTTTGCGCTGCAATAATCTGAATTCTTTCTTTGCTGTATGAGGACTGGGCGTAGGACAAGGCCTGTGGGCAAGGCCGACGATTGAGTGGACATGCTCGATCTTTGGCATGTTGTTTGAGATGTCTGCCCAGGCTTGATTATTATGACAGGGGGTACGAAAATTTATGAGTGTGGTGTATAGCCTACTGTCCCACAGAGTGTTACCCAATGCATCGACAGCAATCAGCTTAACCTAGTAGGCAGTTTCAAAGGGCAAAAATGTCTTCACGTGAGCAACCTGTACTTGTGAGCTTCCTGTCCATCTGTTATATTATCCTCCGGAGTTTGGGCGTCAATCCAATGCATTGCCCGGGTCATTTGTACCGGAAATTGTTGACGACGTAGTGGACGTAGCAGTTTACAAACTTGCCGTCTTTTTTCTGGTTTCGACGTCGGCACTGGTTCGCCATCCTGTTCATGAAGCGGGAGAAGCTCATAACGTATATAGACCAGATATTACCTGCACCTATCCTATATCTGCTGGTCGATTCCATGAACGCCGCCGACGCTGACCTGATCGAAGCGAACAACAGTCTTTCCATTATTGGTCAGAGAAAACACCATCTTCCTCGGTCGCTGCAGCTTAAGGTTGAATTTCTCGCGACCGCGTATAACTTTTATCGTTCGTCAAGATCTGATATCTCTAGCACTTCGGTGATCATGTCTTTGGTTACCCGTTGGTCTTCGTTCTCAAAAGTGACCCAATACATCTCGCCCACATCCTTGATGTTGGGACATTTTGCTACCGGCCGTAGATGCATCGAGGACCATCGACAACATATTTGATTTCTTTCCGGAAGATTGTGTCACCTTTCTTCTCGTAATTTCCATTCAAGCGTAGTATATTTCCAAGTCATGGTATTCATTCATTTATTTATTTGACGCTGGTAACGCTTACATAGTTGTATATGAATATAATTATATATTAATAAACACTAATATAGACCAACAATTTCATATGTAAACACGCTTTAAAAATAAGTGAGTTTGTGCCATAACTAGATGTTCTTGCAGGTGGGAGATTCACAATAAAGGAAATTTCTGAGAATTTATGGTATATCTTTTAAGGCAAAACTATCCCACATTAGTTCGGAAATTAGTTTGTTGAGAGATTTATATGTTTCTTTCATTAGACTCCGTAAATAGTTTTTATGAACGCTGATTGTAATTTAGAAGAGAAGAAATTTTTAAAATCAAGTTCAAAGTTATTGTGGATCACCTGTAAGGTTCGTTTTTAAACACGATAGATAAAGTTATAATCAATTTTCTTACAAAACATCCATATTAGAGGGCTAAACTACATAAAACATTATTGACTAGGGTTCCCGTTTGTAAAATATCCCAATAGCTTATAAATCTAAGCATACAAGAAAGTTTGATATTTGCTAAAGTACATAATTTTCGTACATGTTTCGAGAAAGGCAATTTAGAATCAATATTAATTCCTAACAGTTTCGCTTCATTTTTTAAAAATATTTTATATTTTATTCCACCAATATTAAAAAAGAGTGGTGGGGTTTTCATTCCCAAGAACATTATTTGAAACTTTGCAGGGTTTGTTGCCATAGAGTTATTTTTAAACCACT
>JAUZNK010048425.1:0-14920 GCA_035046665.1 Euphysa ruthae
TATATAGTTTTTTATCTACTACATTTATTTTTTTGACCTTCCTCTTCCAAAAGCAACTATTTGAAAGAAGTCCTAAAAACAGGAGGACTATAATGAAGATTTTTATCAACGAAACCTAAAAACTTAGTATTTTTCCTTTTTAAAAAAACCAATGAAGCCTTCAGTAAAATATTTGCCTCTTGGCTTAGCACAATTGCATTTGTCCCCTTGATTGGCTCTCTCATCGGCTAACGACTATATGAAAGACGACAGACATATCAGTAGTAGTGGTTCTGTGTCAATCTTCCGCTTCAAGTTGTCAACAAACTTTCCATTGGAAAATTAGTTCTGGACATCACCGATAATCCATATGCGTTAACCAGAATATGAACGATCTTCTTCAGCACATGCTCACGAAGTCAGCGGTTTAATACTTGAATTATTATTTAGTTAATAGATCTATTGCATACGCAACCTAAGGTTTTACATATTGTCGGATCTCGAATCTTAAAACTCAGGATTATTAATTTTAAATTTTTTCCAAGCACCTAAGCTTGTTTTATCACCAACTATTCGTTTCTTTACCCACTACCACCTATTGTACACCCAGTTTACTTATATTTACTTATATCGGATATAATTTTTTATGTAGAATATGCTTATAAAAGTATATTTAAAGGAGACAAACCTCATCCCCATGTCACAATCCTAATGTTTACCCCCTGCTTATGGTCTCCCTGTTTGATTAATTTTCAAATATATAATAGTAAATTTCATCGTCGCCCCAAAGGTTACTAAAAACTTAGGATTTACCTCATATATTTCAATACTATTTCGTGCGATAAGAGTCTTAGATTCTCTCATTGTGCCTTTTATTCCACGTATAATTTTGTTAGTACTGATGTTTTGCATAGCGAATCAAAGGTATCATGAGTTTAATGTGAATTTCGATACGGACTTTTTCATATCAAGTTAGACAAGTTTGTATCGTGGCGTATAAAAGAAAATCGCGAAAAGTTGTACTTAAATGAAAAAAAATGAAAAATTAATAAGTAATGAAATTTTTCAAGCTGTGAAGTTTGAACAAGTGTGGTGTCATGATAACCCAAATTTTACTTACCGATAAAAACTAGTCTATGGTAAATAAAAAACAACAAAGAGTTTTTTTATCTTGATTTTGTCTGAATGGTTTATTCTCATGTACTGTTCTATTTTCAAACATTCCACCATTTAATTATACCCATGTGCACGAGAGGAAAATACGAGAACAAAATGAACAACAATTAATTTCTAAAGAAGAATATATTGCATTGTCTACATTTGATCTTATTGTGTGATATCATTTCCATTGTTAGTTTCAGTTATTATCCTAGATCAAAAGTATTGAAACGTCGTGGCGATTACCGAAGAAAGGTATATATTGGCAATACTGTTGCATTTGGGATTTGCAGTAATAAGCATTTTAAAGGCGAACATAAACATAGCCGTTGTTGCCATGGTGAACTCGAGTTATTCAAGACTTAACGTCAGTGCTACAACAGAGTGCTACACAAATACCACATCAACAGTAACTAAAGACAAGGTAAAAGTATATTTCGTATTCGTAATAAATGCTTTCCTCTGATAAACAGAACCTTTCAATATATATCTACTAACGCAGACGGCTAAACTAAATATAATTTTCTTTTATATTTAAGATGTTTGAACTGTATTAAAGGAAATATAAACAAATTGAAGTATTTTGTAAAATAGCTATGTTTTAGAATAAAATGTATTTAAGAAAATTTGAATTTTATAATTTTTCAGTGTATCGCTTTTTCGTTTATGTTACAGAAACATTTCATTCCAGCTAGTCTTGATGTCATTTGATATAAAAGTAATTGTTATAAATAATTTTTAGCTTTTATATTTTCAAAAATAATAAAAACATTTTTTTTTTTTTAATTTGTTTGAAATATGAAAATGCATCATTGCAGTTAAACTAATGGGTTTTCATTTGCTGGAGAGGAAGAAGAATCCTGAAATACATTTTTACGTAATAGCGAGTGCATCAAAATGAATCACTAAATTTTTTTAGATGATCTAAGAAGTTTAACTAGAACTGAAGCAAAACACCGCAAAACTCCGTTACTCTAAGCTTTTTACAAATCTCAGTATCAAGGCAATGCTAATTTGACTGTGTTTGTGGTGTGTTTAGTTATTTTATATGATTTGAAAGAGTTTAAATGTTGAAGGAAGAACTAGAATTAGATGGAAAAAAAGAATTAAGATGAAATTTGAATTAATAACTGCTGAAGTGGAAATCGTCTTGGAAATAAACTGGAGTCTTTGTTTCATTTATCAGGTGGAATGAATTACAAATAAATAAATTTATTAGCTAATAAAACCAATTATTATGTGATCAATGAATAAGTGTGAAACAGAACAGATTGAAAATAATATTGGTGAACTACTTCAGTTATACTGAGCAAAAGCAAAAAGAAGAAAAATTGAAACAAGTACCTGGCATTCTTAAAACATAGCACTGCTGTTAGTGGAAATTGGACTTTTTTTATACATTAAGACTAGAAAAAGAGAGCAGTTGACTTTTCAACAACGGAAATTTTAGAAATAACATATACACGACTTAACGAAAACTTCTCGCAAACTTGCAGAATGCCATCGTCTTTGTCTTTTTATCCACTCTGGTCTCCAGGGTGGAATCTTGCTGCACCATACAATATTGAAAAAATTTTTTGCTCAAGTTAGTCGTCAAAATGTTTTAATAAACAACGACTTCAGTGTTTCTCTATATTTGTCCCTTAGTTATACTTCAACGAAAAAGCTGATAATGCATGCAGGCTTGTCGAGTCGTATACAAAAGTAAGAACAACTCTAGAATTTGTACAAAAAGATCCAGCATGTGATTTCTTTGTTAAAGAAATGAAAAAATTCAACTGCAATGGCAATGGCATGTCAATGTGTTCAATCCTTGAATTTGACAACGAACAAAGTGAATCCAACTCAAGTCAACGTAATAACAGCTGACCAGTTCGTTTATACACTCAGGAAAAAAATTTAGTGGAAAGGCACAGAGGAGAGAAAAGATTTCATTTGGATGATGAATCCATTACGCATGGAAACTACCTTTATGATTCTCACCCAGAATTATTTGCACAGACTGGAAATTTTCCTCGAAACGAGCACGTATAATACTATTGAGCTCAGTGATATTGAAAATGATCGCTATTACATTCATATTGATTAAATCTTGTGGTCGATGTGTATCATGAAGACGTTTAGAGAGGAAACACACTTCGTATTTTTGTGAATTTTCCAACACTGATCTGCTGTGATTTCAAGAAGTTCATCAGAAATCACGAAAACAAGAAAGAATTATTGAAAGCTATTAACATCTCCAAAATGGCAGTGAATTTATCATCAAGGAATATTTTTATAAAAAGGGTAGGTTTATCTAAAATTACCATACAAACATGAATACATTCCTGCAGCATACGTATTACTTAAAATGGAAAAGCAATGTTCGGCAAAAACGTTCAATGTGAGTTATCGCCGCTATTAAATCGAAAAACTTCATCGATATTTATCGAGATTTCTTCGAGAAATCTTTATCGAGATTTCTGATATATACTTCATCGACCATTGCAGAAGCCAAAAAGGCATGCCAGGAAATTGCTAATTTTGCGTGAAAAAAGAAGAGTCCAGATAGATAAAAAAAGGGCAGGATTTTCGACATTTCTTTATCGATGCAGAGACTTTTTATCAGTTCGGGTCCCAATTAGACCTGATATAAGTGGATATACAACAAAACCATATTAAAAATTTTATTTTTGTATCATTCTCCTGATATACCAGTGAGGATAGCTTAACTTTTTTGTATATTTTGTTCATATTGTCCCTATATATTTTCAAATATACAAACAAATTGCAACCTATTTATATATAACATGCACATATTTAAGAGCTGATTTTTTTTTACCCTTAAGATGTCCTCTTTTACCTTTAACCTTTAAGGGTTATTTTATAGTAGCTGTTAATTTTTACATGAAACGACTTATTTAAATAAAAATGGGTAAACAGGCTTCGGTTGCAAATTGTCACGTGGTTTTAACGAAAATTAGTACAAACTAGCATTTAAAGACATTTTGCTCCTCGCCATCATTTCCAAGTTTTATTCATTAATTACTTTATCACTTTTGTGTGCCCATAACATTAAAACTTAAATCATAATTACTACAAGTTCCTGTTAATTGTTTTGTTTATAGGGAAAAGCGCTTTTTAATTGTGATGGAAGAGTGTTATGAAGCACTTATATCAGTTTTATACACTTTTATCCTGGTTTTACTTTTAGTTTATTGAGTAATTTGTTCACAAAAAGACAAAATTTGCTTAAAATTTTGATAAATATAAAACTTAATGTTTATTATGGCTTAACTATAGTTTGACTAATGTTTTAAGTGACAAAAATACTAGCAGGTTTTTTTCTAAAACCTGACTACAGAGTTAAGAGCTTCTACCTCTAAATCTACCGAAACCAAAGAAAATACATGGGGGGAATGTCCACTTAAATATATCTTTAACAGAAGAGAACATATGACGAAACTATTGTACCAATATGTTATAAAATGAAAACCTATACTAAAAACTGTTAAAAATAGTTATTGTTTCGTTCGTAGGCCTTCCTGCAGCAAGTTCTATACTTTCTAAAAAAGTTTCAAATGCTTTGTTTGTGAAAAGAGTTTTTGCATGTTGATTAATGTGGCAAATTTTACACACTAACTTTATCCCTGAGTTGTATAAGGCTTGTTTTAATTTTTTTCTGCATGTCTAGAAATGGTAATTTCCCTAAGATAACCACAAGAACATTCAAAAACTATCAGAAAAGCGGGCTCAATTTTTTCCTAATACTCTCGTTGAATGACTGAATTTTTTTATAACATGATGGAAAAGATTGCCCTTTATTGTTTTTTATATGTCCATTTTTCTACAACCAGTAACTTTTTTCAAAAAACAGCTAAAAGGAGTATTTTCAAATTTTGAGGCCGGCGCTGACGTCAATGAATTATTTGTATTTACATCAACCTGATTATTATTATTTAAATTATTTACAAATACACTTTCTCATTTCTTCTTCATTATATCTTTCTCTTTTTCTGGTATTTTCTACTGTTTTTAACCATATTAAATCTACCCATCTGTGGAAGTAAAACTCTTGCATTTTTCAAAAGCTATGGTAACAGCTGAGTTAAACAGCTTGGATACCATTTTTAATTAACGCAGATTACGTTTCAATGGTATTTTAGGCCCAAATATCGTTACTAGTGACTTCATTAAGGGATTCCAGATCTTTCTCTGATTTTATGGCAATAATTTGAGGCAATTCTGGCATATTTATGGATTTTGAAATGCTTTGAGAAGGTTCTTTATTTTCAAAAACATGTAAAAATTTTGATTTTGGCAACTTGATGAATTAAGAAGTTTCGATGAAAGTGGGATTGCCCCTTAGCTTCAAATGGTGGTTAGAGTTAAAGTTTTGGGAAGTTTGAAGAACGATTTTGTTTTGACGTAATTTTGACAATAGTTTTTCTTTATAATCAGTGCTTCTGAACATACTAAAACTACGTTTTTGTCATAAATGTAGTTCAGTATTTTTTCCTAACGGTGTTCCACCTAGTAAACTCAAGTAGCGGAAATGCAATTATGGTAGCTGTATCACTTCGACACTGTTGAATTTTTACAAATAAGATAAAGCATTGAATTAAGAACTTTAGTAGTATATGGAAGTGGTGGAGAAAAAGAATTGTTGCTGGGCTGTCCATACTATGAAGCTAGATTATCTCGCAGGAAGTTAAAATATATCAACATCTTACACAACGAATGCAGCATACATAGTTTTTGGAATAAATTTGTGTGTCTGAGTTATCAACATCAGTATAAGCCTGGTAACTGCCCTTTTAGTGAAATTAATGGCAGCGATGGCATGATGTTTATGGATTCGTTTAAAATTGCAATCCAATCCCGAGGCCAGTTATTAAAATGATTATGAGACGCATAAAATATTAGGACACATTATTATCGTAAAAAAAAAAAAAAAGCACCACAAGCAGTTAAAAACACACCGCCGTGGATATAACTTCAACTTTAGGCTTTACTTTTGTTTAATCGCTTATAGAGCTCGAACATAAAAGTTTAAAAATAAATCTTTTTTTTTTTGCTTGATCTAAAGAATTAAACTGAATATTCCGTACTTGTTTGGGTTTTTAACAGTTTTGCGATTTTAGTCAAGTAAATCACTTTTAAACCATGCGTCACATATGAATTTGTGGTAAAGTATGATAATATTCTCATATAATATCCACATAGTTGTAGATATACTTGTTTGTCTGATAATCCATTCCAGCCAAATATTTGTACAGAAAATCGTGTTTGGTGTGTCTGATCCAAACAGAAAGGAAAGTTTAGCAGAGGTAATGAAAATTAATGTCGAGCGTTAACATCTTTTCTAGAAAAGAAGATAAAAAGAAAAAAAAGTAAAACATCTGAAATGCCAAACAAAAACATGGACTGTAAATTTAAATAAATACTTATCCTGCTACAAAAATAACAAGGTAATAAACAAAAAAACAACAACGATAATAAATTGTATGCAGATTTGGCACAGTGGTAGAAAATTTGACTACGGAGCGACGAATCCCACTTCTGGCAAAATATTTTTTCCATTTCATCTCTGAGTTTCTGACCCAAACTCGTTGCGTAATGCAACGCTGGCTCACATTGGTCAGGTTGTTTGGTTGAACGAAATTCGTAGGTGCTAACGGCAGTTCTAAGTATTCCAGGTCTCGTTATGTCTGCCCATCTGAAAATATTTCTTTGGCAATTTGTTGAATCCCTAAGTTGAATACAACAGTTATCACTATCACTATCTTAAACATTAAGATAAAAAAGCAAGTGGTGGCAAGAATAGGCACAAAAATTGTCTGTCACAGCATTGTTTTCGTTATGGCTCTGTTGTGCATCAAACTAAAAAATATAGGGAAACATTTTTATTTTTTTTTTACAAAACTATAGTCCATATTTATTAGCTCTGCGACGTGTATCCAGATAGCTAATAAATATTTTCTTGCTCTTGCGCTTAAATAAATTTTAATTTGAGACCTGTTCCATTAAAAAGAGAACTTTAGATGACAGACGATTTTTTCCCATAGTAGATTTTTTCAAGGATCTATCTAGCCTTGAATGGCTGTGGCATTGAGGGATTCTCATTTTGTTTTCAGGGCTGTATGTAAGGAATATTAGTTTAGCACCAAACAGCATCAATTTACGTGTGAATTTATCCAATAATAACTTTTTTTTTAACTAGAAATATTTGAAATTTAGTGATTATTTTTCTTTCATAGAGTATAAAAACGATTACAATGCAAAAACGTTTTAAGTTGACAACATCAAACTAACAAAACTCAATTTATGAACTCAATAGCTAAATTTTTGTGCAAACTAATTCCATGAAGTTTTAGGCAAAATTTGTCTTAAAAAAAATTTTTTTTTTCATGTAACTTTATTTGCAATGTTTTCATTCAAGCTTCTAATTCAGCTTATGTCTTGTTAGCTCTTTGATTATTGAATTATCACATCTTTATTTTAACTAAAATATTTTACCTATTTATTGTGATTTACCTAATTACCAGACTTTTGCCTCTCTCCACCTACCCTCAAAATGTTAGATTTTATGAATGTCACAACTAACAATATTGGTAATACAAATAAGGACTTTCTGATTAGATATCAACTAACTGAACATGTATCGTTTTCGTTGGTTAGACTGTGCCACCAACATAGTATCAACTCTTTCTATAAGTCTAATAGAGTAATATACCAGTAATATATCATATAAGCCTAATGTATACCTTTAATGACTTTACTAAAACCATAGAAATTTTAGTTTACAAGAAATATTCAGTTTATTTAAACCTTTTCTTAAACGTTAAAATCTCCTACAAAATCTAAAAGAACTATTATTATGTGAATCAGGTGATATTTTTGAAGAAAAAAACAAAATTTTTGATTATCCAAAACACGTTGGACAGACAGCAATTCAAATAAAAATAATATTTTTAAATATTTTTATCAATTTTGGTGCATAGTCTAAGCAGATAGCATAGCAGTAGTACAAACTTCGATTAATGCTTCAAATTTTGGCACAGAAGTTTCATAAGTCGTGAATATTAAAAGTAATATGAGAGACCACCTGAGCACTGTTGCACTTAGTCAATAAGGGTTTAAAATTTATAGATGCTTTCCCTAGGGAAAATCCTCTTCAGGGAAAGATATACTTAGACCTAATCGGGTCATAATGTGATAGGAGGTCTCACCATTAGTGAAATAAGTAGAGTATTTCAATTGGTGTTAGTGCACGCACTACATCATTGACATGATTCCGTACTCTTTCACATTTACAACTGTAGCTCTTCATTCCCAAGGTCTAAGAAGTGAACTACATCAATCACAAAAGCATTTGTAACGACGGTCTTTAAAGCACGTTTCACTTAAGCTTGAGCTGCGTGATTTAGATGGCAGTACATTTTATTGTCTGCTTATTTATAGTTTGAGGAAAATAAAGAATATAAAGCAGGGTCTTAGTTTGGGATAACTGATTTTTAGTAAAAATTATGGTTATCGAAATCTTTTGTTTATTTTTGTGGGTGTTATCAGCAAACAACAAAAATATTTCTGTCTTCTTGACGTTATTTAAAAGGAATTGGCTGTATGCCCGCCAAGATTTGGCTAATTGGTGAATACAGCATCAGCAAGAAATTTTAAAATAGTCAAAATTTGTTAAATTCGATTTATTCCAATGTTCGAATCAACAATTTGCCAAGACAATATTTCCAGAAGGGCCACTGTGGTTAGTTTTGGAGTACTTATAACACCATTTTGCGCCAACAAAATTTGATCAACCAAAAAACCTGACCAAACTGAGTTATGTTCAAGAACTGAGACATAACATGGAAAATGAATTTCCTTCAGGGGTGGGTACCGTTGCTCAAATGCTGAAATGTTTAACGAAAACAAAATGTTCTTTGAAATATAGTTCTAACTTTTTAATAAAAAGTACTTCAAAATTTTCCTAAGATTAAATATGGTGTTTCTTTTTGTTTGTTTTTGTTATTTTTTATTTTTGGAGTTGTTTAAGGTCACCTAATTGAAATGACGTTATTGGAAAGATCTTCTTTCTGTTATTCTTATTTTTGACTATTTGTATTGCATAACTAATCGAACATTTCAATAATTCAATCATGAGAAAAGTTACATTTGACTAATAGAATCAACCTTATACTTAAAACGGATAAATATTGACTGCATTCGATTGTACTCGAAAACCAACTTTTTTTTCTTTTTTAATGAACTTTTTTTAGACCGTATTTTTGAATTTTATAAAAATCAGTGTCACCCTGTCTTTCTCTACTATTTTATCAAATAATGTAGTAATCTTTTGAGCTATTTCCATTTTCTAATTTTAGCATCTTTTGTATGGAATTTAGCCGTTTATATGTATTTAAATTTTTTGGAAACCTTTTACGCTAACTTTGTCAAATCGTGTTTTCTCTATTTTTGGATCTTGTAAAATAAGATATCTCCTATTAAGTCTTTTGATCTGAAGTTTTCAGAGTTTATTCACCTGTGTTAAGTGAAGTGAATGAAATAAAATAAAAGTTTAGTTGTGTCTGTTTATTGCGATATTAAGAAAATATATTGCTCTCCGCCATATGAGAGCCCAACAATCTGAAAATTCTTGTCAAATACTATTGCCTTTTTATCATTCCTGTCATCTACCTATACTTTTTCTATGCTAAAAAATTTCCAACCTAAAGAATTGCATAACTTGAGATATAGCGTTGTGAAAGAAACCCTAAAATTAGGTTTTTTAAATTTTCTATTCATGAGTGCTGGTTTATTTTTATATTTTAGTTTAGTGATATCAAATAGAAAAAATTAACCATATTGAGTTATTTAAAAACTATGGTGGAGTAACACCTTAAGAAGGATATCAAAACAAACTTGCTTTATATTCCAAAGAGACAAACTTTAACCTTTATAAGACTAGAATTTTTATATTCTACTAAATTATGACATTCTACCTATGCGCCAATATCTTGTTCAATGAAATTTTGAAATTTCATAACTAAGACGTGGTCTCGTGGCGCAGTCTTAGCGCATACGACTCCAGATCAGAATGCGTGTTCAAATCAGGTTGGTGTCAGTTTTGCTTTAACTTCGCTATTCTCAAATAACTAGTACGTCTTAGGTATCTAAGTTTTTAGTACATTGTTGCCTTCAAATTCAGTTCAAAATAATTTCGCAATCTAAAGCCTGAAATACACTTTGTCATAGTAAGTATTAGTTTGTTATATATTCGTAACTTTTTGAAAATTTTTGAATGAGTTTTGTTGAGTAGTATCTTCATAATTTAAATAGTTTTTTCGTTTTTTTGCATGTTATTTCCCAAATTTTAAACTAAACTAGTAAAAAAAGATTCGATAATCTGTGTAAATCAAGGTATGAAGGTCTTTTCGTCAATTTGTTTTTTGTTGATTTGTAAGAAATAGTGATTAATGGAAATGCTTGATGAAAAAATTTGTAAAACACACATAAACCGCCGTTCCACTTTTTGATTAAAAGTAGTATTATAGATATTTCTTGAAATAACTGTAGATTGCTGCTGAAACTTTCACAACAACACTCACTGAGTTTTCTCTCCCTTCATGAGTTTCGGCTTACAAACTGTCTACACGATACACATTTAACACAAGATCTAGTTGATCTATATGCAAAAGTTTTTAAATCTCAAGAAGCTCAAGTTGAAAATTTTCGCAAAATATGTTGCTTTGTTTTGGAGGGTTAAGGTGAACAGTCTTGTTTCATCAAGTATTGTATATTAAATGTCGCCAGGTAAATTGCCGCTTGGCTGTATTTTTTGGAAGTAAGATGGGAAGTTTTTCATCAGATGATAAAAGATGACACGACACACAATGCTGAAGTTTGAATGGTGCCTAAATTTTTTCACATATGGTGTGCAAAGCTCTGTATTTGTTTCCTCCTGAAAAATGAAGCAAATAGTTTAGCCCATTTTTAAGACAACTCTTCTATGATCAGTTATTACTTCAAAATGTCTCTCCATTTTCTTTTTCGTGTGATTTTATTTCTAATTATAATGTTTATAACTCTTCAAATCATATATATTAGCTCAATATACTGGATTTAGATATTTGTACAATCAAGAGTTGCAAAGTCAAATTTCTATTGCTTCAAAATTAATCCTTGTAAAAGGCTTATGATCGCTGCTTTCATTTCAAGTGGAACATTTGGAACAGTCAGAATTAATTTGGCTACAGCTGTCAATTTAATGAATTTGCTATTATATAGTATGTGCTCAAGCATTTTATAGATTTTTTATGCTAAAGGAATACCCTACTTCCTCAAGAAAAATGAGAGAGCGATAGACATGAGTAAATTTTTAAAAAAAATCTCAATTAAGTTTTTTGGATGCAATGAAAATTATTCTGCTTGAAAAATAACTTTTTTACTGAGGATTTTTTAGTGGGATTTAAAATAAAAAGGGTATTGCAAAGTGCGTAAGGTTTCAAAGTGTGCATGTAGCGTAAAGTATGATAGCATAATATAAATGATATATTTAGTTGATTTAGGTCATGCATGGCAAAGTTGGAAATAGTATATCCTCTTTTCTTTTGAATACCTAGCCAAAAAAATAATTGTGTAGCACATATTTATTCTATTTTTGTTTGTACAGTATTTGGTCCAGAAGGTTTTCTAGATTTATTATTTGAAATGGGAGAGAAAACTTCGTAAAAGCTTTTAGGAGATACAAGAAAATGTGAAGATTTGAATTTTTATGATTCTTCGAAAGTTTGTAAAGATGATATTAAATTAGATAAGAGCTTTTTAGTAATTAAAGAAAAGAAAGAGTTAATTTCTTCAAAAATTTTAGAGGGGTTGAAGAAGTGATATTCAATTACCTGCGAACAACAACGAAGATAGTGATTACTACTTATTATACTTATAAGATTTCTAATGCTTTTCCATGTTTCACGAAGATTATTATAGTTTTTTAATCAAGGAAAAACTGAAAAATTTATTTTCTTGTTTATTTAAATAAAAAAAGCTGGCATATAATTATCGAAATTACATTGTCTATGAATTCTAACTTTTAAGCCATCATTTTTTGCTCTGTCAAATTTTACCATGAACTTAGTTAAAATTTCTTTTTTTATCCAAGGTTTAAATCGGCGCCAAAAGCCCATCTTACTCATGTTTAAAGTTTAAGTTTATCTAACAAAGAAGTTATTTTTTAGAAAAATGTAAAAATAGTAATCTTAGTATTATGTTTATCAAAATTTAAAATATCATTCCATGTAATATCAAAAGAGTATTATACGAAATCTCATTGTCATAGTTTCCCGTAATATTTTGACTAGCGTTATGTTTACGATCAACAAAGTTTTATTTAGTTTAGGAAATATAAAAAAAATTGATTTAAATGAAAATGAAAAAGAAGTATTTAAATTATCATAGATGATTTCTTTATTTGAAAAGTTAATATGAGAGGAAAATATAATCAATAAGAGTTTTAGGTATTATCAATACGAGATCAATCTGTAACTCTAGTTGAAAATATTAAAAAAACAAAATGCTGTAAGAAGCTGTTAAATTAGAATAATCAGATGTGTTATTATTGCACTGAAGAAAAACAACGTCAAAGTCTCTTAAAAGTACTAAGTGCTTATTTTCAGGAAAAATTTTATTACGACGAGAAGATAAAGATTTTTTGATTTAATCATTTATGTCCGTACAGGGTGGAGGGGTGTTTGTAAATGCACCCGAAATTAATTTTATTCGATATATATATATATTTATTCAATCTAACGACACGTGTTTTGCTGTACAACAGCTCATCAGTGTAGCTTGGAACACACGCTATATAAATTATGTGTATATATATATATATAATAGCAAAGTATATCAATGTTCAATGTTAGTATTGTTTATCTTGGTATCCTATTTTAAAGGGGACAAAAAATAGGGAACACAAAATTTTTGAATTGGGTATTGACTGATGCAACACATGCACTGCTTTATTATATAAGATCAAAAAGAAGTGTGTGCATCAAAATAATTGATCACATAAGTGTCTGGAACATTGTCAAGCCAAAACAACTCAAATAGTATTGTGATGAAATTTACTTATTGCAATGTGTTAAAACAAAACAGAATATTCATTGTGCAAAAATAAAGACCTGACTTGACAAATGAAAATGGTAATGACTTGTTGATACTTATAAAAAACAAAACATCATTAAACCAAGCACAGAAGCAATGGGATAAGAAGCTCCTAAAAGGTTATAAGAAAAGACATATTTTAAAAAAATTTTTGGCTATAAGTAATATACCTATTATATAAAAGAAAGTGGGTTTGTTTGGACAAAAATGAAGATGAAAATTTGGAATGTTGTTTAAAATGTGGAGTGATTCAATATAGTAAGTAAATGAACTGGTTCCTATTTGATTTCTATTTGAATCAATATATCACAAAAAAAGATGCTATCGATAGAATAAATAAACCAGTTGAAATTGCAATTTTTAATTCTGAAGATTATGAGTAAAATTTTTAGAAAGCAGAAACCATTTGTAAATAAAGTCAAAAAGTATGTACACGAATGAAACCAGTGCAGAGCAGTAAAATGTAGCGAGAAATATCTATTACTACAGAGAAAAAAAAACAGCAGAACGAGGGTAGATTAAATTCTAAAATTGGCAAAGCAGTATACCGATTCGAATGATAAAGGGTAAATTATTACAGAAGGATCTCTTTGGCTTAGTTTAAATATTAAATTTAAAACTTGATCAGAGTAATTGTGAGAACCTCAAAGATGTTTAACTCTACATACAGAGATAAATTTTTTACTGCAATGGGTAAAATGAATATACCAGATGTAAAAATCAAAATATTTGATGACACAAAACTAAACAAATGAAGTAAAATACCACTAGCAGTGGTGTATCTAAATGATGAAAACAAAGATTTTAAGATTTTACAGTTGAAAACTCAAAAAAAAAAAAAAAAAAAAATTAAAATACATGGAAATTTATAATCTTAATATTGCTTATTAAGGTAAAGGAACAAAATTATTCCTTTTAAAACCTACAAACTGTTTATTATGTGTTTTAAAACCTACAAACTGTTTATTATGTGTTTTAAAACTTATAAATTGTTTATCATGTATTTTAAAACCTATAAACTGTTTATCATGTATTTTAAAACTTATAAACTGTTTATTATGTGTTTTAAAAGATATAAACTGTTTATCAAGTATTTTAAAACTTATAAACTGTTTATCATGTATTTTAAAACTTATAAACTGTTTATTATGTGTTTTAAAACCTATAAACTGTTTATTATGTATTTTAAAACCTATAAACTGTTTACTGTGTGTTTTAAAACCTATAAACTGTTTATTATGTGTTTTAAAACCTATAAACTGTTTATTATGTGTTTTAAAATCTATAAACTGTTTATTATGTGTTTTAAAACCTATAAACTGTTTATCATGTATTTCAAAACTTATAAACTGTTTAGTAAGTGTCTTAAAACCTATAAACTGTTTATTATGTGTTTTAAAACCTATAAACTGTTTATTATGTATTTTAAAACTTATAAACTGTTTATTATGTGTTTTAAAACCTATGAACTGTTTATCATGTATTTCAAAACTTATAAACTGTTGTTTATTATGTGTTTTAAAACCTATAAACTGTTTATCATGTATTTCAAAACTTATAAACTGTTTATTATGTGTTTTAAAACCTATAAACTGTTTATCATGTATTTCAAAACTTATAAACTGTTTATTATGTGTTTTAAAACCTA
>JAUZNK010048436.1:0-16233 GCA_035046665.1 Euphysa ruthae
ATTTAACGTTGGTAACGCTTACGTAGTTGTATATGAATATAATTATATATTAATAAACACTAATATAGACCAACAAAATGGGAGGTGGTGGGTGGCAGTTGATAAAGGCGTTGGAATTCTAAAACCTTCAGGTTTTTTAAACAGATGTTTACTAATTTTGTACTCGGAATCACTTGAACCTCTTAATTTACGATTAAGTAATACTATATAAATATGATATTAATGGTCATAGCAATGCTTTCCAAAAACCACTGGTCAATGTTCGATTTTTCACATAGGATAATATTATTTATAGCCTTATATTTCATAGCTGATTTAGCAACGTTATAGCGGCGCATATATATTTTTTGTTTTTAAACAAGATTTTAGCATGGTTAAAATTTGTTACGTTTAAGATTTATTGAGCGACGTTTATTTTTTGACTTATCATATAGCTTCTGCAACTGAAGGTTGGTCAAAATGGTCATTTTACTCCCCCTGTGATAAATATTGTCACAAAAGAAAAACCAGATTTTGTTATACAATTTCTGGCATAAACATTTGTGAAAAAGAAAGATTATATGAAAATTACTTGGATGAGGTAGTTGGAAGATGTATACTTGAGGAATGTTCAAGTAGGGTGTTTTTTCTGCCATTACCAGTTAGATGTTATCGTGTGTTATTTCCATCTCTTTGTTGTTTTATTGCAGACAGAGTTCATATAATATTACTCTTAGAAAGAACAAACAAGATTAGATACAACCCAATCGGAATTAAATTGCTAATGGTGTTATTATCAATGGCACCGATGAAAACTACCTCTCCGTTTTGACATCCCACTATGTATAAATAAAACCTACTTATTTGCTAGGATTCTGTTGCTCCCAAATTTTATTTCATAATTTACTTAATTATGATAAAAATTTATGATGAAATTTTATTCTATGATTGATTTATAATAAAAGTTGTTTTAACTGTGGATTGAAGTTTGAGAAACGGTATGTTCTTCAAACCGATGTATACTTCAAAACCAAATTCAAGTTCTTGTTAATTTTTATTTAATAATATTAAATTTTGTTCTAGGAGATGGTGTGTGGTCGAAATGGTCATCTTGGGGACATTGTGATGTTCTCTGTGGTAGTGGCATTGAGAGACGAATGCGCACATGTAACGATCCTGCACCTATGCTAGATGGCGATATATGTAATGGAAATGCAGTAGAGTCGAGGATATGTAGAAGGTGGAGATGTTTGAAAGGTATGGTCATATCATCATTGGAAGTAGAATAAACGTTTAATATCGTCAAAAGTCATGGCATAGGTGAAGGAAGATTAAAGTTATATAAAGTCAATGTGAAAAAGCTGTCGTGGAAAACCAACTTTTTTATTTCTATGTCTGATAAAACCATTTTACGTGTTGACGGTGTAATAGTAAGAGAGATGAAATTTGACAATAATACATAGAAAGGTTTATGTTAACATTTTTGGTAAGAAGACAATTTCAGTTAAAAAACTTTTATGAGAAATCGGGAAAATTTTTATAATGATTTCTTCCATATGGTATTTTGAATCACTTTTTTTTAGGAATATTTGATTGTGAATTTGATAATGATGGTTTTGGGTTATGGAGAGTAGATGGTTGGAAAAGAAAGCAGGCTGAATCAAATCACAACGGACCTTCCATTGATGTGTCGTTTATTTCAGGTAACTGGATTACACATTTTTATATATTTGTAATCATATACTTGATAACCAATTAGATATTTTTGATATGTATTCCTAATCCAGTTTGGATGGATATGTGCAAAATATCTCTTAAAAAAAACACACACACACACACTCCAACTTGACCATGTAACTATATCTAGTATCAAAATTTTATATGTAAGTTTATTTCAATAATTAGGTTTTGCAAAAAAACAAACCAGAGTCTTTGTTGGAGCCAGAGGAGTTGTAACTTAAGTAAAAATAGTGAAAATAACTTTCTGCCTATTTGACTATCGTAAAATCCCCTAGAACAAACTTAAATGTCTCAAAATTAACTTTTACAAATGTGCCTAAAAACCGATTATTCACTTTTTACCCAAACAAAGAGTTATTTATATCGTTACTAAGGCGTTTTTGCCCAAAAATGTTAGCCTAAATAACCTAGTTTGTGGTTAGAATGTAAATATTGGAAATGAAGATTACAGCCATACACGAATTTTTGTTGATATGTTACATCAAACAATGGCTTATGATTTAAATCATGAGGTCAAAAACGACACAATTGAAAAATTCTGGCTATTTGTATGGCTTGATATATTTTTTTTATTTTTTTTCCTTTTATGGTCTTTTGTAAAACTTCAACAAAATGGGAGGATCAAAGAAAAAACAAACTTTTAGTAAAGTGTATTCAGGCAAAAGAAAAAGAAAAAAATTTCTTTTGCTGCATCAAATGCTGAAACAATAAAAATGAAACGACAAAAAATGTGAAACTCAATGAAAAGGAAAACAGTGACACCGATTTTGAGAATTCTTTTTGACTTGATTATGAAATTTTCCTTGCTTTCAGAAGTAATAAGTCTTTTAAAATATCCTTATTCATCACAAATGTGTGTAAATTATGTCGTTGGAGTGTTGCTCGGCTAAGTTAGGACTTTGTCAAGAACTAAATATTATGTGTGGTAATTCAACTTGTGATTGGAAACACAAAATTTTTTCATCATCAAAATTGGAATAAGCCACCCAAAGTAATGATGAAACATTCATAAAGAAGAAGAAAAGTCCTATTTGATATGAATACAGGATCGATTGAATGGAGAAGAATATCTAAATTTTTTATGAAATACTAATTCGCGATACACCAAATTTATAGGTGATGGTGGTAACGGTTACTAATACACTGCTGTCACTGCTAAACCGTACGGTGAAAACATTTTTATTAAAAGAAGGAGAATGCATCGGTATCATGTACAGTAGCGGGTCTGTACGCGACTGCGAAATCGAAAAATTGGCACAAACGACTTTTAAGTGATGGTAGAAAGCTTGGTGGAGCTGGAAGACACACAGAAAAAATGATGCACACACTCAAAAAATTTTATGGCATGGCAATTCGTCAAAATGTCGATATCGCCTATGCGGTGGCGGTGAAAGAATCGGTCATGCCGCTTTTCTTTTGACAATGAAAAAAGAAATCCCTTTTGCCTGTCTACCAAGGATTTCTATTTTAGGTATCAGGCTGACAAATTAACTGGAAAATCGTCTAAAAAATGTAATGATACGAGCAGATATTTGTGACTTAATCGTACCAATATTATGTTCAAAAAGTTAGGTGATGACCTTCCGGAAAAGTGTTTTCATGGTAAGACACAATAAAGAAACGAGTCATTTAATCAATTAATTTGGATGTATGAGATGTATTTATTGAATGTATGAAATTTCTTGTTATGGTGTCTTAAGTAGTTCTCTGTTTTAACGAAGGGAATCGCTTTTTTATTAATCTGTAGGAGAAATTCAATATGTCGAGCGGCGCATATTTTAAATAGCACTGTGTGGAACGGGATGGTAAATGGGTAAAAAAATAGAAAAGCAGTGTTCCAAACCGTGGCGATAGGGGCGTTTATCCTGCGAAGTGAGTGGCCATAAGAGGACCTCGTGTTTCAACAATTCTGAGGGGACGAGGTTGCGATCAAGCATATAAGAGTTCAGGTAAATAAATAATTGGCAATTGTGTAAGTAGGAAACTCTGGACCGACGTACAAATATAATTGATAACTGTGTAAATAGGTAACACCTGGCCGACGTACATAAACAATTTTGAACTGTGTAAGTTGGTAACTTACACAGTTGGTGCCGACGTACATAAATGATTGCCAATTGTAAATGTAGAGTCGCTTAGACTCCGAAGTTGGGACTCGGTAAGACCACATCGAGTCGAGCCTCCCAGATGCAACTGGTTCAAAAGACCATTTAGAAACTTTTCTGACAAGGATGTAACGGGTGGTATATACACAACATGGATCAGGCGCAAACGATGGATAAATGCATCAAGCAATTACTTGCTGAGTTTCAGGCACTCACAGATATCTTTTAGAACATTCTTGATGAGACTATAACCCTATCTGTTCAGAGAAGGCCGTTGAAGCTTCTCCAAACTTCTGCGTTTAAGCCGTGGCAAGTGACAGAGGAAAAACCAAACCTGCCACTGAACAAAGAATAACTGACATTCTTTGCAGATGTGCCATTATCGGCCAAGCTTGACCTGGAGGTATACTACGCTCTGGTTGTCGACGATGTTGGACTGTTGATAACATCTATTCGGAGGCGGTGAAAGAATTGGTCACGCCGCTTTTCTCTTCCACTATTCGAAAAGTGTTGACAATGAAAAAATAAATCCCTTTTGCCTGTCTAAGAAGGAAAATGTTGGGTCTAGCGGTTTCAAAAGGCATGTCACTCTTGGCGTCGCAGAACTCGGTGATTAGCTTCGGCAGCAGGGGATAGCATATTGATAATGTCCAGAAAGCCTTACACTATTTTTAGGGAATCGAAATGGTGGATTCAAAAATAGCCTCTAGTTAGTGGATCAACCCCTAGAGATTCAACCTTTTTACACTGCTTTTTTCTGTGGTTTCCAAAGAACGTTTATATTTGGTCGAGTTTTCATGTGTGGTTTGTGAATCTTTTTCACCGCTAGTTCCATCAAAGTTATGCGATCTCCGACCGTGAGAACACGTATTTTAAACCCACTGCCTCAACGTATATATAATTCCAAATAAACACAACGTTTGAATGGAGTTCCGGGTATTTAGCACCTTCTTCCCAACGCATCTGGCGGGAATTCTAGTTTGCGGGCCGAAAATGTGTTAATCTGCGACCTACTACACAACCCAAAATCACAATACGAAGCGCAGTACATTTGTGTTTACAGACTGTAACAACGTTCAAAGCCCGAGGCCATCCTATTACACATCTCAATAGCATTCCCAACGAAGCCATACAATTTGATCCATCAGAAATAAGTAAGTAAGTATTTATTCACTATCAATAAAAATTTTACAAAATAAATGTTATTGTGGATGACCTGATAGAAGGGGCAAAGCGGTCAAAATACTTTGGGTCCCAGATGAGAAATGAAAATCACCACGATAACACTACACTAAATCTCGTATTCCACCGGTGCTGCGGAAGTGGTGATGCACGGCGCCAGCATTTACAGATGGACTATTTGTTTCTCTTTCTGTTTCCAGCCAATAAAATAGCCGTCCACATCTTAAGTTGTTAAATTGCCCCCAGTGCTACTGAACGATTTTTAGAGGTCTATAATGTCGCGACCAGCAAACAATATAGACCTCTCATCGTGGACCTATCCCACGCACATTATGTTGATCGACGTCTACAATTTAGATGCGGAAAGTGTGACTTCATACGCACATGCAACTAATAACACTAAAGCTAAAATAAGTGCAAACCACTGTGTGTTATCAAGAAAGCTGTCCTATTTTCAGATAGCGTGTCTAGACATATTAAACGAAAGCATTTTAACAAGTTTACTACCAATTATATTACTGAATTAGTTTCAATTCTTGGTGCGAAATCAAATTCTTTAAATCTTTAGATTTTCCTCTTGCAGAAAATTCGTATGACGTTGGATATATTCATATTGGTACATATAAGTTAAAACCAAGTCCAGGCTGTGAAGCCCATTTTGATATTGAAATTTTTTGCCAATATTGAAGAACTCGGTAAAAAATTTAGGTCTAAGGGTATTGGAGGGTAATTGTCTCCAGTATTATAAAACGCAGACCTGCTGATACTGATATACGTAGAAGATATATTAACAGTCTTTTAAAAAATATGTGTGGATCAAATGGTTTCCTATATCTTGATAACATCAAGATCTAGATAACATCATAAAGATAACATCTGTAAGGAACACCTATACCATGATGGTTTCCATTTGGTAGACAGTGGAAAAAATGTTTTTGCTGATAACTTTACTGCGGTAATAAATAATTTATCCTTGATTTGAAAATCACCCTAACGATTTACACTTGATATTAGTTTTCCATGTAATGCAAAAGTTAATAAATTTTCTTTTATTGCAAGGAATAATAACATTCAATTTACAAGTGAAAATCAACCAAAGCCACAACAAATTCCTGAGTGTTGTATTCTCCCTGATATCTATCAAAAATTATGCTAGTTACGTTTTAAACACCTCAAAAATTTTTAATATCATATTATAACATGAAAAAAGTTCTCTATGATATTGAATATCTCCTTAAGGATAAAGTTGGTTTTCTAACAACAACACAAACTCAACGTGATATTTCATTTGCCGTTCCACAATTTTATCTTCAAGAGTATAAAAACCGACATAGATTTGATGTATCTGACAAACGTGGAACACTGTTGGTGTTTGTGAACAATAACATTCCTTCACGCTCATTAACAATTTATTGTGTTTGAAATAATTATTGGGAAACAAAAATGGGAAATTTCCTTTGTATATAGACCACCTAAGCAATCCCTTCAAGATTTCTTGAATAACATTACACCTAGAATAGAATTTTGCTGTAGAATATATGATAATATTCTCTTCACGGGTGAAATGAACGTCTCACCTCACAACCCTAAAATACAACGCTTTCTTAATACTAACAGCTTTATATACATTCTTCCAAAACTTGCTAAGAACCAGATGAATGCACTTGTATTAATATTTTTCTAACCAACAGGATATGGTCTTTCCAACATACTGGAGTTTGCGAAATACTCATTAGTGACCATCATTCCTTAGTCTACAAAATGCTTAAATCAACCTTTATAAGACTCCTACCCAAACGATATCAATACAGGTGTTACAAGAACTTCAGCCAAAAATTTTCTTATCAGAACTCACTTCTCGCATTAATCAGAACAGTATTCTCAGCTAAAATTATTTTGGTGAACTTTTTATTAAAGTCTTTAACTTCCATGCCTAAATGTCCCTAAATTGATCCCTAGTTTTATTTCATCAACTCATGATGCAATTCAAACCACTATCGAAAAATTTAATCAACACCCAAGTATATAAACAATTAGAAATAACTGTAAGATACATAATCTATTCGACTTCAGAGAAATAAGTTAACACAAAGTTTTTAGAGAATTAGCTAAGCTAAAACATCATAAAGAAACATGCGGTAATATCCCGGTTACCATTTTACAAATAGTTAACAGTTAACAATTTTCCTCACTTTCTCCATCATTGGCCAAATGAAACAGGGATTTTTCCAAACAAATTTACATGGGTTGAAAATCTCCCTGTGCATAAAAAGGTCAACACAACAGATAAAACAAACTATATACCCATTAGTCTGCTTTTAGCACTATCAAAGGACTTCGAAAGCTTTATATACAACCAACTCGTAAATTATTGAAATTAAACTCTTGAAGTTTCTACATGACTTTAGAAAATGCTACAGCAACCAACATGCTTTGTTTAATTATCTTAAAAATTGGCAATATGTACGCGACCATAATCAAAATGCTGGATCTTTGTTAATGGACTTATCAAAAGCATATGACACATTGCCCACGATTTGCTTATTGCTAAGCTAGAATCACATGGGATTAAATTTTTTAGCCTCAAATTTTTATTTAATATATTTTACGTCAGAAAAATGATGTCCGTTTTGGCTCATCTTTCAGTAATTGGTTGCCAGTCCTACTTGGTGTCCCAAAAGGTTCTATACTTAGCCCAATTCTGTTTAATATATTTATGAATTAAATCAACTATCTGTAATTTTGCAGACGATAACACAATATTGGCATATGACAGTTTTATCTATAATTTAACAATAAAGCTTAAACATGATGCAAACATAGACATAACATGGTTTAGCGGCAACTCCATGGTTGCTAATCCTGAAAACTTTTATTTTATCATTGATGATAGGGGTGACTCAGTTACTGATATATTAATTGATGGTCACGTTATTCAAATTTCATCAACAGTTAAACTTCTCGGTATTATTATTGACAACCTCTTTAATTTTCTTCTTCAATTTGAAGCAATTTGCAAAATAGTAAACCAACTAGAGCTCTTGATCTTTTATGAAACAGTATAAGTCAAGAAAAGACCACTCGCCTGGGAAATTCATTTATAATATCTGTTTTTAATTATTATCCCCTAATCAGCGTACAAACTTACAAATTTGACGCTCAAACATGCTTTATGTATAATCCACAAATTCCTTTTTACAAGGCTTTAAGCGTCACTTGATCCAAATTATCCATTATAGGAAGCTTGAATTTCTTGATTCAGGTTTTCAACTCTTCAAATTCTTTGAATCCTACATTTATGCGAGATGTACTTGTAATAAAAAATTCCTCATATAGCTTTAGAGCAAGTTGCACACTTAAACCTCCTAGAATCCAATCAAATACCATAAAATTTTAAAATTTAAACTCACTTGAAATATGGGTAACCCTGGCTTAGAACAAACTCAATATAGAAACTTAATGATTAAAATTGAAGGCAAACTGGCTCTGAGAGAGGAGAAAAACCACAAAAATATATCAAGACTGGTAAGATGATGAAATAGTCCCTTGTTGTCAGAGAACTAGAAAAAATATATGTCAGGTAGCCCAATAATAAGTCAATACGCCATATACAAAACAACAGCTAGTCAAAAAAATCCTCAAAACACCTACAGGTTGGTTTAACCATGAAAAGCTTAAAAGTTTTTTTGCAGATGCTTAATCGTTATGGTTACTGTTTGAGCTAAAACACTAATCAAGATATAGAAACCGAACTTATCTTCGAAACTGATGACAAAAATCAATTTTACCGCATGGGATGGATAAAAGCAGCTCTTGTTCTATACTTTCTATACGCAACATCCGAGAAGGAGAGTTATACTTATATATGCACTGCCTAACTCGTATCACAGATTTGTTATTTGCTTTCAACCAACTAAATTATGCAAGATAGACAGTTCATGACAACTTAATAGAACTACGCTAAACCCATCCATCCATTTATGATAGCTTCAAAAAGGGTTTGTTTCGAATTAAACGAAAAGGTAATGAATTTTGACATCCGATAGATTTGACTTTAGAGCAAACGATTAATGCATACGTTGCTAGCAAAAAACCAGGATCACCAATCTCACAAATTCCATTTCAGCTTGCCAAAAATAATAGTAACTTTCTTCGAACAAAAGTAAAGTAAGAAGTAAAAGAGGAATTGGGTTTGTTGCAAATAGAGGAAACAGTTAGAGATTCAAAAGATAATTTGAAGAGCTTAATTGTAACCATTAACGGTACCATGAACCCATTTGATGAAATTTTAGATAAAAATTTGCTATTTAACTTAGCAAATGGAAAAGCAGCCAGCGGGGAAGCCAGTAATTATTTGTTTATAGTTGCTGAATAAGGGAAAGAAGCAAACGTTTGTCAAAGAAATAATCGAATCACGTAAACGATTTCAAGAACCCATCAAAAGGCACTTGATACAGACATTCGCAACTGACTTAGGGAAGATGAAAATAAAAGGCAGCGATAATAAAGTTACAACAATTGCTATGGTACGTGATTTATTTGGCAGTATAATTTGTTTGTCTTCGGAGGAAAAAGTTGGCATATCAATCAACACCAATTTTTTGGGGCACTTGGATCATACAATTTTAAAAATGTTTAAAATGAAATTGATGAATTACTTAGAAGGTAAGTTTATATCTCACAATCCTAAGAATGTTCAAGCTACTATTGTCGGTGCTTTATTCTATTTACACCTGAAATCAAATTTACCCAGAACATTTGGTCAACTTTCACATCACTTATTGGAAGGATTGTCTGGCTTTAAGCGGAATGAAATTCATATGGTATTCGACAAGACTGTATCAATTTCGATCAAGGGATATCTGGGAAAAAACCATACGAGTGGTATAAATCATTACGAAATGACAATTTCAAAATTTTTTAATAGAATTTCTAGTTCAAAATTGCAATGATGATTCACTTGTATAAATATTAGGCAACGAAATAGTTTTTGCTAATCATGGGGATAAAGTATACCCTTAAAAAGCCTTCAACGAGTAAATAATTATGAGAGAAGAAGTTGGTTATTTTAGTCAGCATGAAGAGGCTGATTCACGCATGTTTTTTCACATTTAACCGACTTCAAATGTTGATGTCAGAACAGCGGACACATAAAATTTACTAATTGCGCTATGGTGCTTTGATCATATTGACCATATAAATTTTTGGCTAGAAGTTGGTTTATGCACCAGAAATAGGTTTATAAAAAGCGAAAGGTAATTTATGAAAGATTTATAAAAGTCAAACAACTCTACTACAAACTTGATAATTTAGCTAAAGAACTTCCAGCATGCCATGCATTTACTCAATGTGACTTCACAGCAGCTTTCTCTAGAAAAAGAAAGATGGCGCCACTTAAAGCACTCGGGAAAGATCCAGCTCTGGCTTGGAACAAACTCACTGAAGAAATCAAAACTTGTAAAACACTTCCAAAATTTAAAGTTAAAGTTAGCACTTATACACTATAATTGCAAAAATTGTAGGCAATAAGTTTTAATTATTATTATTAATATTATTTGTTTGCAATTATATACCATTTAATTATTATAATTGGACTAAATCAGTTTTTATTTTTTGAAACTTGGTTTTTAAATTATTCCAATTTGAAATAAAGGCTACTTACTTATCAAAGAAGTGATCCCTGTAGTATCGACATGAAGAAAGTAGATAGGTACACACAACTATACCCGACCTTAAACGAAACCCATGAGTCTGGGTCACCGGTTGACACAAGTTTCCTACCTTAAGGAACAGTTAAAGGTTTTACGACCGTAAAACAAGGCCACAAAAGAGAAATTGATCAAGAGAGGACATAACGAAGCCCACCATTCTTTTATAAAAAAACACGGAGCTGGAAACTCACTTTAGAGTTTAATACCTCTCCTCTAGCGTATATGTATCTAATATCCATTGCACCAAGTTGGGTTTGCACTGATCCAGACAGAGCATTTAGTGTTTGTTTCACCCAGACACATCACTCTGCTTGAGCCTCTCCACGACTCAAGACTCTTCCCTCTTCTTTCTTTTCATAAGAGAAACCTATTGAAATTTTTCATGTGTTGTTTTTTCCCAAGAGGGAATTTATTGTTGGCAAAAGAAATGCTACCGCTACTCCACCTCAGTAATAAACTTTACCGACTCTGAGATTTACACAAGCACTAGGGGTTTACACCAACAAATATCTTGCATTCTGATGCATTAGCCATTCGGCAATACTAGCACATTGTCTACCCACGTTAAATTATATTAACATTTAAAAACTTTTATTATACTTTGACCAATGTTTTGCCACAAGGCCTCTATTGTTTGCCTTCTTTGTTGGGTATGACTTGATGTGACAGTCCTTAAAATGGTGAGAATTATCTAGGTCAGAAAATAGCCAGGTCTATGAGCTTCGGATAGTGTGTGGTCGCATGCCAGAGAGAAATCACAGAACATCACTTGTTAGGCGTGATGAGGTCCTACGGAGTTCTCACTTCGGAATCTAAAGCAGCCTATATACACTGTTGCCAAATGCATGGTTTATGTACGGTCGACCCGGCGTTACCTATTTACGCAATTTTTATTTATTTATGAAGGTGAAGTTTTATATACTTAGACATTTGCCAATTATTTATGTAGATGAAGTTTTATATGCTTGATGCAACCCCCAGATTTTACAAAACACCACCTGGGGACCACGAGATCTTCCGAGGTACTGCCACTTCGGAGGATAAAAGCCCCTATTCCCCCCACCACCGTTAAACAGCATTTTTTTCCTTTTGATTTCAAATTTGTTTATTACTATGTTACCTACAATCATTACCAGAATTATACAATATTATTAATATTATCTATTCACCAAGATGCCAAATATACATGTTACTCCCTGTTAAAAAAAAACTACAATAAAAGCAGATAAGGTTAAGGTATCATAAAATCAAAATAAATAGAGATATAATTGAATTAATTTATTAAGATATAAGTATTTACGCATTTAATATTCAAAGCTTAATGTATATACAAAACAAAATCAAAAATCAGCTGAGACTGTTATGCGCTCATTGGAGGGGAAACTTAGAAGATAACTTTCGGCAAGAATGCGATTATCTTTTCATAGAACCTTGTTTGAGGTTCCAATTAAAAGTCGCAATAATTCTGTGGAAATTACCTTCTGTCAGAGTTGCGTTTTGTTGTGGTTAGTAAAAATAAAAAGAGTAAATGTAAAAAATAGAAATAATGCGCACGAAGAAAGAAAAAAAAAAAAAAAAATGCTGAGAAAATTGAAAATAATAACAAACTTTTTTTTTGTTTCTTTTTTGTATCGCTAATTGGCCCAAAAATCATTGGTTTGAAAAAACTAAAATGCTTTTAATCTTTTGAAATATTGATGCAAAAGCTTATAATTTGGTACAAGTGACAACTGCGCTGGTAAGAAACCATTGGCCAAAACTTCAAAAAAAAATTAATTGAACGGTTTCTGAGAAAATTACCCCGGCAGATTTCCATTTTTGGACCGTCGTTTCGTGTTTACCGGGCCAGTAATTGATTAATTGATTTTTTCTGTGTTTTTGAGTAGAATTTTGTATTTTTAGCCCATAAAATATTTAAAAACATATAAAACAAAGAATAAAATTTACACTATCCCCTTCATAAAACTCAAGGTTTTGTCGCAGGTAGTAGAATTATGATTTTTAAAAACATTGTATGCTTATTTTAATAAACTTTGAAACGCTGTTGCAAAAAGGGAAGTGATGATTAATGTAAAAATGTCCATTATAATCTGTTAAACCATTAAATGGTGTTGCAGTTAGAGAAGTTGAAAGTTATGTGAAAAACTTTTTTATTATAATAAACCCTGAGATATTATTGTAGATGGAGGAAGGATGAATTTTATGAAAGTAGTATGCCCATTCTTAATATGATATGACGTCAAGGTTTCTTATTAACACTCTTAAAGGAGTGTAATAATACTTACGGTGTTTTAAAATTTTTTAATCAAGCATTTTCATTGTTCACCACTATGCTAACTGCTATTAAAAGAACAAAAAAAACTTGACAAAACTATATCCATATAATTTAATGATTTTCATTTGATGGTTTTCACAATGATATCGGTTTCGGTCGGTCGTTTTTAAGCAACGGGAAAATTTGCAACGCCAAATAATAAAAAAATAAAGTTAAACGCAATATTTTGATAAAAAACAAGTAGCGGGGATAAGTATTGAACTACGGGTCGAAAAATTACGAGTTCGATTCCGAGATCATCAGGCAAAGTTTTATTTTTCTTGTTATCTTTGAGTTTCTAAGCAAAATTTTTAATATCAAAATTTTTGCTGTATATAAAAATCCAGTCTATTATATTTTATTACAGTTTTATGTATATATATATATATAATACAGCTATAAAGTAAAACATAAAATAACGACAATGAAATAACTTTCATACTATGTTTACCAAAAACGACTTTTTTCATCAGAATTCAAATTTTCAAGTAATTTTATATATGTCGTAAATTACATTATTTCTCTATCTATGTTATTTCTCAGGATATTACGCATTGCTAGCTGATAATATATCTGGCCATCTTAATGTAAACATAGTTTACAGTACTTATCGGTGTATGGAGTTTTGGTATATGAGCTCGGAAACTTCAAAGCTAAATATTTATGTTGATAATGGAATTATTACTCGAGAGTATTACTTAGTAGAAATTTCGAAGAACGATACGCACTGGATTTATGCAAATGTACCGCTGACAGCAGAAAATCCCATTAAGGTAAAACTTTGTGCAATCACCTGTGCTATTGGGTTATAGTGAGAATGCTATTGATAAGTTTATTTTTTTATTGGAAAAATAAAAGCGAAATAAACATAAATTAAGTCTAGGAAACAGAAAAATAAAATTGTTTATGTATTAATATTTTCCAAAATTAATTGAATGAAATAAAAGAAACGTTAGGCGTCAAACTGGTCCGAAAGAACTGATTAAAGAACTTTTGTTTAGATTACTATCGAAGGTAATACAAATTCTAACGAGTTTTTAGCTGTGGATGATATATTCTTCAAAAGACAACTTTGTTCACTTAAAAACAGTAAGTTTCGTTCTAAGAAAACTCCTAACGGCGTTTTTTACATTTGTCAATGGATCTGTTGAAACTATCAAACCGACTGAGAATACGTATTTAACCAAAAGGTTAATATCTAATTTTAAGAATCAAGTCTAATTTAAATTTTTCGATTTATTTTTTTTATCTTATTTTTTTATAAGAATGTCCCAAAACATTTGTTCTCATATAATGAGTGGTAAATTGTCGGGAAGTTTGTGGCTATGGACCTTTTGAACAACCAATGTGATCATACAATAAGTCCCAAGTCCAGCGGTAAGCCTGAATGTTTCAGAAATTGTTGGGTTATCATACTAAATATTTTTTTATTCCAGTGATGAGTAAAGAAAGTTCAGTCTTCAATACAACGATATCAACTGTTGATATTCGAACCAAAAAAGAACAAATCACGGCAGAAGCAGATATCAAACCAAAAAATACTATAATTACAACATTTAAAAAAACTAATATATTACAAAATACAAAAAAGATTCAAATCGCAAAATTTGATAGCAAAGCAAATTATATAAATCCATGTTATTTTTTATATATTTATATGTTATGCGTTAAAGTTGTTTTATAAGAAATCGTACACATATATTATATAAACTTAAAAAACAATGACAGTGACGTTAAATGATATTACCGATATAATAAGAGGCAAAAAATTCCTCAATTCCACACAAAACCAAGCATGTAATAATATTCTATTTACAAAAAAATTTGAGCAAATGTAATCTGTTACCTTAAACAATAAAAGCCCAGATCTTTACAATATTTGAGATGAAAATTTTTTAAACTTCCTTGAATATACAATAAATATATAGGTTATGAAGAGTTATTTAAATATATTAAATATTACATAAAATTCTTAAACTAATAGCAAAAAATAACTATAATGATATTTCTAATCCATCACCACTTTGGTGACAAGAAAGATTTGAGATCATTTCATCAAAGATCAGACAAAAAATTCAACTAAAAAGTAGAATTGAATTTTAAATACCACTATGACGATAAATGCTAGTTAATTTTAAATCAACGATTGGAACACGATTTCATCATATTTGTTTAATTGTTGTTAAAGATAAAAGATGGTGAAGTTAGGCACCGAAATGGAAGTGTCGGATCGACGTTAAAATCCAATATCGCTGCTACGTCAGTACTCGGCGTTAAGCGACGTGTGTTGACAAATAAACAACGTTTAATCTCAAATAATATTATTTTACCAGGTGATAACGAAATAAAAAACAGGTTTAAATGTCAAAAAAGCTTTTGCTCATTTAAAAATATATATAAATAAAACTAGATTTAACAATTTCTTAAATCAACAATTCCGTGTAGTAAAAAATTTCTTTTTTGTTAAGAATAATTTGTTACATTGAAAACAAAGACTATAAACTTAAAGCTTAAAATCGATATTTATAAAATGAGTAGTCGTGTTACGGTAAATTAAAATTTTCCTAGTAAACAAGTAGTTAAGTGTGATGCGCCAATGAAAAGTTAATAAAATTCACAACATGGAGATGAAATATTTAAATGAGTATCATTGAGTCCTGGGCAAGAAGTTGCTGTCAAACTTAATGATTTTTATTCTCCGATAGAATAAACAAAGATTTTTATTTGGAAAAATTATGATAAAAAAGTATTTAACACATTTTTATGCATTTATGTAGACAGTGTCATGTCCAGAGTTAGTTTTGGGACACCTGTTTTTTTTTCAGTCTGGACGCATAAAAAATTAAAATAAATGATTTAGCCTGATATTTTGGCAAGTTCTGTTACAATTAGCTTAAAATAGAAAGTTTGTAACCTGAAAATGTTACTTTTTGAGTAAACTCGATAAATATCCAACCCGCTTTTCAGGTGTCAAAATATACCTGGATGTGTCTCTGGTAGGTATAACCTCAAATCTAAACCTATTAGCTTTCTATTGGTATACAGATTGACCATCTCTCATCAACAACAAGGCTATATCAGAAGCTAACAGACGCATCAGTAAAAATTCAAAAGTCGCCCAAAAATGATAAAATTTTAAAAATAAAATTTTTAGAATAAACTTTATAAATTCACACCAAATAGACCAAATGGAATATATTTC
>JAUZNK010048447.1:0-16229 GCA_035046665.1 Euphysa ruthae
CATACATACATACATACAATATATATATATATATATATATATAATATATATATAAACAATTTAATATTTTGCAATAAAATGATACGTATTTTTTTTGTCAAACGGTATCCTGACGAGTACCCAATAACTTCGTGAAATTTAGATATATTTCTCAGAATAAATTTAATATGACAGAATATTTGGCTCTCGCCTGGATATCTCTTTTAAATTCTGTTTTTTTTTCAACACCGATACTTAGATTTAAAATAACTACCCATTTGTTGAGGATTAAATTTTTAACAAAATCCAGAAGAAGTGGACTGCAAACTGTTGAAAATTATAAAAGAAAAATATAATTTTTTTCTGTTCATTACGGGCAGAAAAAAATTTTTTAAATATTGTTTAATACATTAAATTTTTATTTGTTGATTATAATCTTGCATATTTTGTCCTTTACTGCACTGTATATTGGTAGGATAAAAGTGTGTTTATTTTACTTAAAAAATAACTAATAGATTGATGAAAAATCAAACTAGTCTTTCTTTAGTACACTTAGTAAAAAACACTCAAATAAATGTAATTATATTTAATCCTTATATATGCCCATCCCCTCTAGTTATATTTGTGTGATAACGACATAAATTGCCACAAAAGATCAACTCACATCACGACTAGTTTAAGTTTCCTTGAGTTATTTGGATAAAATAATTGCATTTAAGCCCATTAAATAATTATTATAACACCCTGAACACTTTTTTCTTTGAAATATAAATAAAAGCAGAAAATGATTAAACAGTTATACTAGTTTTATAGCTTGAGTCACATACAAGGTTGTGACAAAAGACATTTAAACCAAAAATATTAAAAATCTACAGATTAAAAATAGATAATAGATTACTCAGAGTAGTATAAACACTGCTTTAAATAAAATCAGTTCTGTTCCTGTTCTGTTTTTTACTACTTTGAGACACCATTTTTATTTATTATTTACGAGGACTGGCAAAACAAACAACTTGATTAGAGTACTATATTATCCTTTTTAACGTGTTTGTGACTGCTGATTCATTTTTCTGTTTCATTTTCTGTGACAATAACAAGACTAAATAAATCGTTTTCTCATCACAATATATATAGCATAAATAACTATCACTGATTTATTACAAGGGAAAATAAAGGGAAAAAAACGCCACCGTAACTATGATAAATGCTGCCAAATCAACAGTCTGTGGCAGCACAAAAATGCCACCACATATTTTTTAAATTCAGATGGCTGAGGATATCTCCAAATGGAATTAGTTGAAATAGGACATCATGTTGAAACAGTTTTTAATAACTATTTGCATCCCTGCGATGTAATTAAGTGTTAGTCTTAATATTCAAATACTCTCTATTGAAATTTTACAATCCGACACCCAACCAGATTTTTATTATACTAGACCGAAGCAATCTAAACCCACTTTGCAGTTGTGATATTGAAAGGAAAGCTATTTTTCACAATCTTTTGCATTGTTTCTTCTATAATGGCATACAAAATACACTTATAGCAAAATGATTGACCTGACAAATGAGTTAATAGAAAATATTTTCGATAAATTTTTGTGAAGTTTTTTTTTATATAATTCTTGATACCGTTTAGGGACTAAAATACTAAAATATCTATTCTTAAATGTACTTCAACTTTCTTAAAAGGTCAGAAAGCTTTTATCCATATTTAATATTTTATGTATGAACTCTTTCTCTAATATATTTAGATTATCTTATTAGTAGTTTTAGTGCTTATTCCTTGTAGGTCCTTAATAGTAGATTTTATATTTTTAATGGGAGGTATTGTTTTTTATTCATGCTGCCACTGGTCTTAATTTTTTAAGTTATGCTTGAAACACTTGCCTCCTAAAACTTTTTACATTGGGGAAAAAATTAACAAAAATTAGCTTCTATTTGTTAAAATGTACCTCTATCAAAGAATGGTATTAACCTTTACAGGAGCAAATAAAACCCAATACATAACAAAAATTTGATAAGGAAATCAGGAAAGGTTTGGAATATATTAGTTTAACAAATGTTTATATTTATATGGTTTATATTACCTGAATTTTGGGTAATAAAAAACTACAAATTTTGCAAAAAGTAACAAATATTAAAGACCCCTTAAAAAAAACTAATAATCTGCTGTATGTATTCCAGATATATGGGCACTTATTCCATAATTACAAAAACATTAATTACATAGATCTAGAGAAATTACCAATTATAAGCATTAGCTAAAATATAATGAGGCATTTTTTTAAAAATCTGAAAAAATTCCCTGACATACAAAATTTCAAAAGAAATCTTCGGATGAAAATTGTGAAACATGTAGACAGAGGAAATTTCAATTTTTATTTTAATCACTTTATGTGAAATTAAACAACTCACCTGCCCAGGTACTTTGTATCCATTTTACATTTTTAATGTCATTCATAAAAGGAGCAATAAGAGAAGCATCAACCAAAAGCACTTCATGAGAATCTAGAATTTTTAGCATTTCTTGCTTCTCTAAAAAGGAAACCGTAGTTTAAAGAAGAATAATTAAAGCAAGAAAGCTATATAGTCAGCCAAACAAATATCAATGAAAGCATAGTTTAAGACAAAATAAATAAATAAGGCATAATTCAAAAAATCAATTCCACTAAGATAACAAAATTTTTTTCTAAGATTGCATAATATCCAATAGTTTTTGATTTGTGGGTCAAAAAATTTTCTATTTGGGCATATTTAGAACTGTTATTGAGAATGGAACTTCATTTCAAAAATATAAAAGTCACATTTTTGAAATATAACTGCATAAAATTTCAAAAAAGTTTTACTGACAAAAGAATTAATTTAATACAGGTTTTAAAAAGTTAAGTCAATATTAATAACAATTAATAAGTCAATTAATATTAATATTACCAAGCAATAATAAATTTACTATTACAAGCTAAGTATGCTGGACAGAACATTAAATTTAGGACCTTCATTGTTTAAATGTGGAGCATCATATTCTGAAAAATGGCTTTTCGCTCTACCAGGGTAGCTGATGTCTTCTATTGTGTATGTTGGTAACCTCTCTCTAAGTAAATTTGAAAGCTTAAACACAGATGGAGCAAAGACACCAATACGTTTACTCATTGTTTGCAAACTAAAACAGATAATTAATATCATTAGGTTAAACAGATTTGATTAAAAAAAAAAAAAAAAAATTTTTACTTTTTAAATTTTTAGGGTTAATAAAAAATTTTGTAAAGCAATCAAAATTAAAAAAAAAAAAAACTCGCAACTTGAAATTTTGAAGCACATGTTCTTAAAACTTACTATAACATCTTTGAGTCTCAAAACTGTCATTAGCCTAGAAATTGAAGCTCTAGATTTCACATTCTTACTATTTCTATCATAGAATAAGCATTGGAACAAGTTCCATTTAGGTAGTTTTTAGATATAATTGATTATGAATTATGAAATGAAATATTGACAATCAAGAACAAAAAAGAGAACAAAACTTAGAAACTTAGTAAATCCATGATTAAAAGAAGATTTTTTAGGGTATTGAATGAAAACTCAACTTTAAATAAATTTATATATATAGATGCATTTAAATAGATTTTATATTTGAATGAAACCAGGGTTTTTCATTCAAACTTTCGATATGTTTCATATCTTCTTCAGGCATGACATAATGTACAGGGTGTGCCAAAATTCTGGCTTATGTACTGATTAAAATCCTTTGGGAAAAATTAAAATTCTATTTCATAGTACGTGATAGAAGTATGAGCATGGGTTTTTTAAAACTATCGTCGTGGCAAAATGGCGAAATGGCCCTATCTTAATGAACTTATAAAAGTTTAAAATGTATTGTTATTTGAATGTTGATTTAATTATGGATAAAATGTCAAATGCGGAATTAAAGAAGTTGGGAAAAGATGAGTTAATAAAACAATTTGTTATTCTACAATCACAATACGAGAAAGTTATTTGATCAACTCGAAAAAACTGTTGAAGGATTAGTTTTGAAACTCGAGAAAAATGATACCGGAATGAAAAATGAGGTAGTTAAAGATATTGATAAACGTTTGTATAAAATTGAGAGACAATGTCATGTGAATGAACAATATAAAAGGCGCGACTCCTTGGAATTTGTTGGTATAGAAAGAAATGCACCAAATTATTGCCTTGAAAATAACGTATGTGATATATTAACTGATATTGGTTTAAAAATCACCAGCGATAATATTCAAGCATGTCACCGTTCATGGGATGGTAAACGTGCGATAGTAAAGTTTACAAACAGAAAGATCGTTTGTGAAATTTTGTCACAAAGGAAAAAATTAGGGTTAATGGAAAAAAAAATGTTTTTATAAATGAAAGTCTCTGTCCATATTACCGTTTCCTCCATGGAAAATGTAAAGCTTTGTGGAATCAGAAAAAAATATTTTCATTCTTGGTTTCAAATGGTACGGTAAGCTATCGGTTGCAAGAACATGGTAATTATGTTAAAGTTTTTCATTTTAATGATTTGTTTAATGTTTTTGGTGAGTTACCAAAATAACGCTGAGTATAGTATTGGTTGTGTTTATTTTTAAAGCATTTCAATTTGCTTTCAATTTTTTATTTTTATTACTCACTCACAATCTAATTCCTAACATAATCACAAATCATTATAAGAAAATCTTTATAACTCTGTTGTCGTTGTTTTTAAGTTCTTATAGTTCAACCAACCATTTAAAATTATCGTCATTAAAATTGTTTCTCTAAAAGCAAATAATTTTAAACTACTTTAAGGAAACTACAACAAAGCTTGAACAAAAGTCACTATAGTATAATTTATAAAAAATTTAACCAACCATTTCAACTAATCTGCATATCAATCGCCCTTAAAATTTCTCCTAAAAAATTTGATGACATTATTTTGTGATAACATTGTTGTTATTTGAATAAAAATTTTAAAATTTTGCCACTAATAAAATATTTGTGACCTGTCTAATGTTTTGAATTTTTCCTTTCTCTACAATAAGGAAGAATTTTTTTTGCTGACTCCGAAGAAAATTTGTGCCAACTTGGACCAAAAGTTCAGATGAAATTTGTGGTGATATTCATGCCTATTTTTTTTCATACTTTCACCTACCCATTTCTTTATTAATAATATTTGAACAGTAGAGACTAATTCAATCCAGACAATATTGTTTCTTTTCGCCATTTCTTTATTAATAATATTTGAACAGTAGAGAATAATTCAATCGAGACAATAGTTACCAAATCATAACCAAATCAAAATTAATTTCTATAAACTAAACTGTCGATAGAGAATTATATGTAATATAATTCTCTAAGAATAGAGCAGACCGTACTTTCAGTCTTTCCGCTCTAATGCATCGTTTTTGTTTCATAGTTTGAATATAACTTTGTTATCGAATCTTGTTAGAATTTCCAATCTCATACGATTCGTATACAATTCTTTTAAAAATAAAGTTTTGGTATCCATATCTAATTACTATTCTGGGAGTATCTATACCCATAATTACGTTACCCGTGGTGTTAATACTGGAAAGCTAGCTCTACCATCATTTAAAACAGTAAAATATGGTAAAAGCTGAATGAAAGCTGTATTGCTGAATGGAACATATCATTGATGGAAATCTACAGATTATTCTCTATGAAATATTGCAATTTTAGTCAATATGAATCAATTTTTGATTAAAACCAAACCCAATAAAAATAAATAAAATAAAAAACTAGTTTTTAAAGTTGTTTGTACTCAATAATCTATTAATCAAGGTTTATTGCATTAAGTTATCAAAATTAATAAGTCTTTTTCCGACGTCTTGGAAAAAAAGTAAAAAAACCGGAGTCACTCCCTTTGGCCAGGTCATGCTCTATGAGTGACTCCCTCCTATTAACCAATTTCTTACCAAATGACTGTCTTAGTATTTATATTAACAAATAATTTTTCTAACATTTAAACGAAATCATAAATGTCTATTTATTGGTTAATATGGAAAATATAATAATAATAAATAAATAATAAATATTGGTTAAAAATACCTGCAATGTATAAACTTCCAAAATGTTAAAAATGATTGGCTAATAAAAATAATTACAATTATTAAAATATCAGTTAAAAATTAAGTAACTGTCATAACCGATCCTTAAAAAATTAAAAAAAAAAAAATTCCTCCATGTCATAATAAAAACAATTTTCAGCAGTGACAGTACATTTATAAATAGACTGCTGTTTCCCCCTGATGGCAACCATCATAGCTGATCCTCATAGAAAAAAAAAAAAAAAAACAATATCACGTACTATTGATAATGAAAGTATTCTATCTATTAAGCATGTGTACTAACAAGGGTATTAAACTAAAGAGAACAACCAGGAAAAAACTCTGGTTAAACAACGCAACATGGTGTAACCAATGTCCTTCAATACAATTAAGTAATGTAATAGTGATTCAACCTTTGATAGGTCCTAATACTTACTTTATTACAAACCTGGTGGACAAATAATACATGCTTAAGGTAAAGAAGACAAATTTACCCATAATAAAATGTCACATCACGTTCATATAGACCATGGGAAACAAAATAATTAAGCTTATACTGCCAGAACGACTCTCGCCTACACAAAGTATTAAAGTTCCATTCTTCTCTATAAGAATAAATTCCCAATCCTCCATACTTTTATTGTTTGTTTGACTGAAATGATCGTGGAAAGACATTTGTGGAACAGTTTTCTTATGACTATGCTTCCTGTGAGAGGCTAGATAGTTGTTAAATATAAGCTAGAATTTAAATTTCAGCTTAGATTTAACAACTATCTAGCCTGTCCTTCTTAGCTCATCTGAAATTTTTCTGTCTCTCAAGCTGGTGTAACATATTCACCTAACAATTCTCATGCAATTCCGCTCCAAATAACCAAGATCTTCCAGTTTCACTGCCCATTCCATGCCTCACCTCCATATAACATAAAAACCTTACAAGTAACACTTATTGATACCCACTACACATGTTATCTAAGTTTGTCAGGGAGGCTAGACTTCCATACAGGAGTTAATTTGTTTAGGGCATTCTTAGTTTTTACGATTATTGTTTCCGCATCTTTACAGGTGAGGTTATATTACTTCCAAGGAAGGTGAATTCTTGGAAATTTTTAATTGGCAGGTTGTTTGAGGTTCTTATTTGTCTCTGGTGGTTAAAAGATATGTGCTTTGTCTTGGCAGCATTTACTTTACCATTAAATTTATTTCTAAATCAAGTTATAATGAAATCATGGAGGAAATCTTTAAAAACGTGATGACATTAAAATGATAACATTACTGCTAAGTTTAAAGTCTGCAGCATTATTATCATGGATTTTATCATGGGGAACAAATCTAATCTAATTAGTCTTTTTTCTAATATGAGTAGTTTTTTTGAGTTTGTTATAAAAAAATGTGTTGCATCACTTCTTGAATATTGTCACCACTTTTTCTCTGATATTCAAAACATCTTTCTTTTCACTTTTCTTTTCTGATTGCCATAAAAGGCTAAATGGTTTGCAACAAAAACAAACAGCATCGTCTCATTGGCACAGTTGTTTCAATGGTCAGAAAATCATCATTAACCTTCTCCTAAAGTTTCATAAAACTAGTCTGTTTAATCAATTTGCTAAATCTTGGAACCCCAATATCACAAAACATCTCTGAATCAACACAATTTCCAACCTTTCTAACAAAATATAAAGAAGCATAGCTTTACTGCAACAGAGTATTTTAACAAAAATTCCGTGTTTTCTATCCTCTTAGATTTAAAATTTTAAAAAAATTTTGATCATGACAAAAAATTTCTTATCTATTTTTACCGTATCACAGAATCATTTTGAAGCATGTCTACTACATATATAATACAACTAGTTTATTATCCATCACTTTTGTTACGAAAATAAATTTTAATTGGTTTTTTTTTTTTATTTCGATGATAAAAATAACTTACCACCTAACAATGAAAAATCTGCAAAAATAAAACCTTTTTGATCATCTATCTGATCAGCTTTATTTGTTATGTAATCCCAAACACCGAGTTTCCATCCATTAGTTTTTGTTAATGTGAAGGGGAAGATTTGCATGGCACCTAAAGGTTGAAGATTTGGACCAAAATTGTTTGCATTGTGATGATGCACAGTCAGAGTATATATGGAAATCTATTATACTGGTGCTGATACAAATCAAAGCTATGTTAATAAACATGCCTATGACACATAATTATACCCTAGTTTATGGTAAAAGGAATTTTTGGTAGAGGATGGGGTTTTTATGTAAATAACTTAAATACTTCAGTACTTCAGTAAGTACTTCAGTTGAAGTACATACTAAGTTGCTTCAAAACTAATCAGAAGTTATCGGTCCATTTCAAAAAGACCGAAAGAAGGTAGAGGAAAAAATGTGGAGTAAATAATGATTCGCGATTAAAATCAAAAACTGGTAATCTAAATAAAGGATGTTGAAAAAAAAATCCAAGTGTTGGCTTTCAGTCTGCTTTTGCATCATTTAACAATATCAGGCTAAAAAGAAATAATCTCAAAAGTATGGGTTTTCAAGTCATTTGCCTTATTAACCTGTAAATTCACACAAAAGATTAAAAAAAAATAATAATTAGCAGATCTCAACAAAAAATCTTTCTCCTTTAATCATGTTTTTTTCTGAAAATAATAATCAAAAAAATCTGCAACAGTCAAGTTTTTAACAAACTAAAAGCAAACTTAATGCAAAAAATCAAATAAGGAGAATAATAGAAAAATCTTATCGTTCTTCCTTAGTTACCCAAAAGGTTTGACAAGAACTTATCCAAAAATTTGACTTCGCTATGTCGTTTTTGCTATTAACCTTCAGTTAAATGCAAAAAATTAAACAAAAGTGTTGAACAAATATTGAGAACTAACATGAACAGATGGAATATCACTGAATTCAAAAAATCATTACTTTGTGGGTCCAATGTTATAATTTCAAATCCAAGTTAAAAATAAACTTCTGAAGTAGACTTCAGACATGCTTTTGCTAAAAAATCAATAGATTTATTTTCAGAAAAACTCTACGTAAATATTTTCCAGGTGAAAATGTTATTTGGAGCAAGCACAATAAAAAAATGTTTCATTTTATTTACTTGAAAGTAAGCTTTGAAAATGCATACATCTTCTTTATTAACGTACATTTTATTTACGCTCTTTTATGCAATGAAAACAATTCTTTAATCTAGAAAACATTTGAATAGCAAAATGTTAAAAATTTTTTCGCTAGTGATAGTTCATTTGTTTTTATAAATGATAATTATATTGGCACAGCCTTAATGTTCAGAAATAAAATTTCGTTAAGTCATAAAATTTTTTAGATGAATTGGGATTTCTTAAAGGAACCCTGAAGTAATCTTACAAGTCAATCTCAGATGACAAAAATAAAAAATCATGAAAAATATTTTAAAAAAAAAGTTTCATTGATTTACCGGATGATTTGCTTTTAAGATTCAACTTCAAGTTATACTTGTTAAACTTATATTTTAGGATTTTATGATCTTACACATTTACTTCCAAAAATAATAAACTATTCAATCTATTATCAACTATTGATATTAGTGCAACTTATTAGGATTTACGATGACTATAATTTGAAATAAAACTTTTAGAATAAAATCATCAGAATGACTAGTTCCAGAATTTTAAGCACTCTTACTATCTTTGTTTCTAAATATTGTTTAGGAGCAAAATTTGAGAGGCTAGTATCAGTTTGTTAATAACCTGATAAAATTTCTAACGGTGTCACGGTATAGATATAAGAGTAAATTTGAAAACGCTTAAGGAATTGGAATTATTTTTCTTATAAATGAATAAGCCAAACTGTGATGTAGTCAAAATTTTGATAAGTGAGTGACCATATTCTCAAGTGCATAAATACATTTTTATATTACAAGATTTGGTTTAATGTGGATTTAAACTATTTTTCTGGTCTCCAATGGCCTAATTTTTCACATTTAGCACATATGATGCATGATGATTGATGTTGTTTGAAAATGATTGAAGCTAACTGATAATGATTGATGGTGATGCGAATGACAAAGACTAACAACAAAGACAATGATTACAAATATAACGACAATGAAAACAATGACGATGGCAAAGATGGCCTAAAATCTTTAAAATTTCTTAAAATCACTTCTTAAAATCTTAAAAGCAAATTTTGAAAACTTCTGATTGTGACATAATATTGAAGAGATTCTCCCATGCTTTCAGGAATAAATTGTTTTATGATTCTCAAGTTTACTTACAGAAAATCCAAAGATTCCCTACAGAAGAATCACAAGTTTACCTATAGTTCACTAGCCCTTTATGCACTGTCAAACCCCTCAATACATATTAATTCACTAATTTGTAAAACCTACACATACTTACCTCCGAATCAAAGGAAAAAAAAATTGTAACTTCTTGACATTTTATGAATATGAACATATTGTGGACTTACAAACAAAGATAACATAGTATATCTGATTCAATCTGAGTTGTGTGTGTGTAAAATTATATGCCTTTTAGCAAAGAAGAGATTGCTAAACCAGAATGCAATACAAAAAGTAAAACAATGAAATAAATTTGACATTGATCTAGCTGTCGTGGTAAAAGCCCATTGCCAAATCTTTACTATAAAGTTTTGAAAAATGGTTTCATGACAGTTGAACTTTTTCCAAATTGGTTTAAGTAATTTTCAAGGCAGATTGGAGAACGACAACTATCTCTATATTGGAAAGGCATTACAGTATTTCATAGCCAATAAAAAATATCACAGCCGATGAGATTTGTCTTCTTATGCAGGTCTTTAAAACATTTTACTTTATGTATCAATCTCAATAGAGCTAATTTTAAAATATTATTTGCACAAAATAATGTTTATAGGTAAATCTTGACATTTACTGGCTAGAAAAAGTTACTAAAGCTTGGTCCCCACTAGGCGAATAAGAGCGAATAAGTGCGCATAAGTGCGTATATCATATTGAGTATCATTGGCGATTAAGTGCAAAATGAAAATCAGAAATCATCCCCACATAAAGAATCACTTTAGCGCGTTATTTTAAATGTAAGTGAAAAAAAGTTATGTTGACGCAAGAGGAATTAGAAGAATTGGAAGATTTCTTTTTATTTATTTTCGTTGGAAAAGAAAATGTGAGCAACAAAATGCTATCAAAGCAAGAAGAAGATTTCGGGTGCGCGATATACATAAGTGTCGGGAACAGTATGGTGATTTTCATTCTTTATACGGAGAGTTAAAGGATGCTAGAGAATATTCTTATCGGTACCTTAGAATGATAGATTGAACCTGATAGATTCAATCATCTTCTTTCCCTGGTAAAGGAAAAAATTGAAAAGAAGAACACTCGCTTTAGAAATGTATTTCAGCCAAAGAACGTTTTGTATTGACTTTACGTTATTTAGCTACAGGTCAACGTCAACAGTCATTGACTTTTTCTTTCCGAATTGGCCGTTCAAGTGTAAGCAGAATCGTCGCTGAAACTTGCGATGCAATTTATTCATGTTTAAAAAGTGAATACCTTAAAAGTCCTCAAACTAACTCGGAGTGGAAAAAAATTGCTGATAAATTCGAATAAATCTGGAATTTCCCTCATGTCATAGGAGCAATTGATGGTAAACATATTCGTGCTGAATGCCCGAAAAACAGTGGCACGCTATTTCACAATTATAACGGATAAACTTTTTCTCGAATCCATTTTAAAATTCAAATGTAACTTGAATATTTTGTTGTTACTTCGACAAATGTCTTATTATATAAAAATAAACATCGATATTAATGGAAAATGTCCTCATTTTAATGCTCAACGAATAGTGTGCATGTCGGTTTCTTTCATCTCTTATCGCCAATATCAAAACTTTTTAATATTGGTGATAAGCTTTTTGAGGTGAATAAGAGCGAATAAGTGCAAAATGGAGTAGCTCACCGGGCGCCAAAATCATCCCCAATAAATAAGTGCGAATAAGTGCGAAAAATTATCATACCGAGCAAGATAAACGCACTTATTCGCTGTTATTCGCCTAGTGGGGACCAAGCTTAATGGGTGCATAGATTTAAAAGTTCTGAATGGGCATGGTTTTTAGAACAGGCCTTTAAAGATAATCCTGCATAAGGTACATATTAAGTATATTCATTCAAATTAGTAGATTAATTAAAAGCTCAATTGGAGCTATGACTAAATTTAATCAACATCAATAATTTCCATATATACTAAAAGTTTATAGTAAGCGTGCAGTTTTTAGGAACCTAGACTATATTTCTTGATATTTTCTTATTGAAATTTTACCTTCAAAACAAATACAACTAAGAAGATAAGAACCACAGAATGATACACAAAAAAATTACAGAAAAACAAAATTTTAACAAAGAAAAACTGTTAAATTTTAGGTATGCTCAGGCGTGATAAGTTTTTTTTTTTATTGTTTAACAACCAAGGCTGCAAAATAATAAAAACATGAGAAAAAATGTTTTCTAGCATTTTCCATAATCTCAGCCATATCAAAGAGTACCTTTTTCACATTTTGGTCATAAATGGGATACCTAAAATTGAAATCCAACATATTAAACTATAGAGAAACTTAACAATATTATTTTGTCATTTTTGTAAAGTTCTACAAGAAAGATTGGAACCTGATCATCTTGCCATTAAAATACATTTAAATAGCAATAACCTAACTCCTAACTTATTTCAAAGAAGCCTCTAGCAGTGTCTAGAAAAGAAGAGGCATATTATTCTAAATCATCTTAATAACTTCATAAAGATTAATATACAAAAATTTATTTAAAGTCCCCCTTTGAGTGCTTGGGAAATCTTTTTGACTTTCGTAGCAGTAGACATATCGATAAAATAATCTCCAAGATTTATAACCATCCCTCCCAAGATATCTGCATCTATACCAGTTTTGATTTGCAGTGTTTCAGTAGGCTTCACAAATTTCTTAAGGGTTGCGTTCAACGTTTTGGTTGTGGCAGCATCCAATGGTTTAGCAGTGGTAACAACACAGTGAACTTCTCCTCGTACAGCTCTCATGATTTTATGATATGCATTAATGATACCATCAGCACGCTTCAAACGACTGTTCTCAGCAAGTAATCCCATAAAGTTAACAGTTGTTTGTGACAACTCTGCAGCTTTCATGATCTCTTCAAGTAAACTCTTTTTTTCAAATTTATTTACACTCGGATCAAGACAATAAGCAGCAAGTTCAGGTTGCTCTTTCAATAAGGTTTGGACTTGGTTTAACTCTGCTTCAACTTTCTCTGAAGATTTTGCAATGCTTGCAGCTGAAAATAATGCATGAGCATAACGACCTTCAACACCAAACAATTTGATTGGTGCTTGTTGTTGAGCCAACTGAGCTCTTGAGGTGCTGAAAGCTCGCATCAAAACATTTTTGTTGACAAATCTTGCAGCAGCCATTTTATATTGAAATTATTTAGATCTATAATAGGAAAAAAATGTAAAAAAAAATATAACGCTTTATGCTAGAGAAAATTTTTGACAATCAGTATGTCTAAAAAAATCACTGTGCTTATTCCTAATAATCTAAATGAATTTTAAGATTTCAAAACATTAGTTTTTGCAAGGGTCATCCGATAGTACTGGAAGATTTGCATAGGGAAAAAATTCTTCCCATTACTATGCAACTTTGAAAAAAAAAATCAATAAACAACTTTTTTTAAATTGCAAAAGGGCTATTTATTTATTTTTTTTTTTTTTTCAACTTTTTAATCTATGTAAAATATTTGAAAAACAGACTAATCAATAGTGATAGAAAAAGTACGTTTCCATGAATTCTCAGGCTAGCAATGAGAAGTACTAAAACATTGGTGACCAAATAATTCAGTTGAATGTGAGAAAGCGTTCAGACAGATAGATAGATAGATAGATAGATAGATAGATAGAAGCAACTTTCTCACAGATTTTTCTTTAAAACCTCAAAACCTTTCATTTTTTTACATAAAAAATAATTTCAGATAACAGTCCTAATAAAATATTATAAAACCTCACAAATCCATTTTGTACAAAAAAATTATGTTGTAAAGAAACACACTATCTTAATAAAATGCAAACTTGCAGGAAAAACTTTTAGGAATATAATGCATGTATAAAAAGATTATTTTAGCTTTTTATCAAATAATTTTAAAATAAGAAAAAAAAAAAAAAATTTTTTTTTTTAATAAACTTGACTTGCCATTGGCTTAAAAACATTTTTTGCAATAACAAACTTCCTCAGATCAAAATCACATAAATCTCTAGCATTTTTGACATTAAAGTTATGCATTTAGAATATTATCATGTGTATTTATATTTGTTTCAAGTAGCTTTCTTCACTTTTGTATGATTTCGCATTATCTTATTGAACATAAATTTTCTGTATATGCTTAAGAATAAGACATACATTTGACAACGTACATAGGTGTATCAAATACATGGAGTTTTATTTTTAAACTATTGCTAGAGAGTAAACATTCTCATTCCAAAATATACCCTGCATAAGTGTATACACAGTATAAGTCATTTGTAGAAATGTACAATGGATTAAGAAAGCAATTACATTGTACATTCATTAACCTGATATTCAAAGAAAGAATATTATATACAGTTTCTACTTTAAAAAAAATATTAAATTAAACACATGAATTATTTACAACTACATAAAATAAGTTTAGGTATAATATCCTATTATAAATATTCAAAGGTTTTTTTTGCTTTAAAATCAATTATTTAAATCATTCTAAGCAAGCTATTTCTAATATTGATATAAATACAGCATTACAAAAAAATGAAAAATGCTAAAAAAGAAGTGATTAAGCAAGCTATTAGATATAATATAGAAATGATAGTTACTGATCACATGCCCAGAAAAGTTTTTAAAACTAATCAACCAAAGTCATATATCATAAAATCACAATTAATGTTTTCAACAGTCACAAAACCTCATACAAAATTCTTCCCAAAAAGAGATTGGTTAGATAAATAAAATTTTGTAAGATCAAAGTTATTTTGGATTTAACATAATTTGGGGGTAATATACCTAACACAGATATGTATAGAAAAACCTGCATTTACAGGACTCAAGAGTACAGCAAATTGATAATGCATAGATTTTTATGAGATTCATACTTATTCTAAGTACAGTAATGAGTACCCTCCTTAAAACGGTTTCCTATTTCAAATGATTTTCTTAGGAAACCTTCTATAGATAGGTTCCATTTATTGAGAGGTTAACCAGTTTTGTATCTCCTAGTTACAATAAAAACATATTCCACATCACATACTAGGTCAATAATATAAAATTTTTTAAACATTCTACTGGCAAGCAAAATAGATTTTAAAAACACAAAATTTCTTATGTATTTCAAATAAATAATATCGAAATAAAAGAATAACAAAAATAATGTCTCCATATCCATTCTAGTAAAACCACAATGAAAGTTGGCTGAGTGTGAAAAACAAATTTTTTAATGATTCTCCAGCCTCAATATAAAGTTCAAATGCATAATTGTAAAGTTTTATATCAAATTATCAATATAATAAGACAAAACGCTCTATTAAGCGCCTTTGCACTTAAAAAATTGCTTTGTCATATTAACATCTTAAATAGACATAAAAAATGTGGGTTTCTTTATTAAAAATGTAGCAAAACTAAACTGATTAAAAATTAAGTAATACAAAAAATAAAATCTAAGTATCTTTAATATTTAAAAATACAAATTTTTAAAGATTTGTCTCAGTCTTTTTACAAATTCTAACAATTAATTGACAAAATTTACTTTCACCCACTAATCGGCTAAAATAATAAAAATTTTTCTTAAACTAGCTATTTCAGAGGAAACGTTTAGGTTTGCCTTTTTTTTTTGTTTTTTCCTTTTTAAACAACATAGAATTTTTACTATACCTAGAGTTTTTTCTTAGAATCATTAATATGCTGTTTTAACAAGTTTTTAAAATTTGAATAAAACAGGTATTTTTGGTCATCCTTAGATTGAGGAACAGCAGATCATTGAAGCAATCTTTTGAAAATATTTACTGCCATTCCTCTAGAGGGATTTAGATTTTCTATTCAACATTCAAAAGAATAAAGGTTTCTGACCATTTATATATTCTCATTTGAAGTATTTAGCTATATTATATAATTTATTATATAAAAATATAATTTAGCTTATACACAACTTATATATATATATATA
>JAUZNK010048458.1:0-16227 GCA_035046665.1 Euphysa ruthae
CACGTTTTTTTTCCTTTCAGAAACCGGTGCTCTAATCCATTTGTACTTTGATACAAATATCGGTTCATCGGTTGTACATTTTACCATCGGTACAATGTCAGGTGCTGCTTTTCCGTTTAAATTTGCCTTCGGTATAAATACTGGGGCGTTGACATTCCACTGTTTTTTTCCACATACAAAATAATTGATGTTACTGTTTTTCTTTACTTATTGTTCTAGATCAACATTATTGCCAGTTTTCATTGGAAAAGAATTCTGAAAAGAAAATGAGATGATGAATTACTTAAACAATGTTATATAACAAATCTAACTGTTTGACATACCTAACGGATCGTATATACTATTTCAATATTGACTTTTACTCGAGAGTAACTAAAGTCAGCTATATTTATGCAAATCATCACAAAAGTAAATAAATTTGGTGCAGTAAAATACAGAGGCTAACAAGCATTTGGCAAACTATTTTCGAATTATTTTAAAATGGCTTCTTTGACAAAATAAATAATTTCTAAAATTTTCTAGTAGATTATTTCAACAAAACTGCGTTTTGTTGCCTTGTACAGGAAAATCCAAAAATCCTCTATGGAAAAGGACTCAAGGACTCTGCACTAGAAAATTTATATTTTCAATGACATAAATAAGCAATAAATAAATAAAACAGTTCTTTTCAAAATTAACAATAAAAAAATTCGCTAGAACAGGACCTAAAGTGGATCCCATAGCAATTCTATTTTACTGATAATAATACTTCCCGTTAAACAAAAAATGGTTTTTCGAAGTAGCAAAGAAAAATATATTTTTCGTTAAACAAAGATTGTTTTTCGAAATGTCGATTCAATTTACATCTTTGGCAATATTAAGAAACCTTTATTATAAGGGGGAGTTTGCTCAATTAAAAATATTTTTACAAAAAACACTAATCTATAAGAGATAAACCTAATCTATAAGAGATAACCCTAATCTATAGGAGAGAACCGTAACCTTTAGGAGATAACCCTAACATTTAGGAGAGAACCGTAACCTTTAGGAGATAACCCTAACCTTTAGGAGAGAACCGTAACCTTTAGGAGAGAACCCTAACCTTTAGGAGAGAACCATAATCTTTAGGAGATAACCCTAACCTTTAGGAGAGAACCGTAACCTTTAGGAGATAACCCTAACCTTTAGGAGAGAACCGTAACCTTTAGGAGAGAACCATAATCTATAAGAGTTATTGTGGATATTATTAAACTTTTTAATTCTCTAAAGTTAGATTTAATATAAAAAAATTATCATAACAAATTTATGAGCTGCTAACTTATACTAAAACATTCGTAATATTTCCATTAAGGGATATGTTCTTACCAAAAAATTCTGTTCTTAGATGAAAATAAAACTAGGGGAAAAATATATCTCAAGACAATTTTAATAAGCATATAAACATACCAGCAAACCAAGCAAAAATGATTGTAAAAAGAAAAAAAAAAGTTACTATGAAATCACACTTGTTATATTTAGAAACAACAAATATTATCGTCTAGACAAAGCATAACACTTATGGCAAGAATAAGCCTGTAACACTAAATAAAGCCTCTTCAAACAAATTATCACAGGTCGTATTTTTTTGAAGAAGCCCAGTAGTAAGTAGTCATTAGCAAGAAATTAAATGTTCCAAAATGTATAACATGTGTTATATTGGAATGCAATTTGTCAGACTTAAGATTACTGCAAGATCATGTGACTTTTCAGAACTATGGAAGTGAAGAAACTCCACCAGAAGCAATGATGTCAACAGTCGCACAAGTGATACAATGCCCAGTGAGGAAGATGGAATTATAATGTTGCAATTCAGTCAGACAAGTCTGAGCAAGTTGTTGAATTGCTTGAACAAGTATTTTAGTATACAGATGAATTTATAAGATTTTTTTTGGTAGAATTATATAAACACTTTTCAAAACTATAATAAAAGACATTGTTTGCAGGCTGACTCCATAGTTTGACCACTATTTAAAAAAAATAATTAAATAAGCTAGTGAAATAAACTAAAACGCCTCGCCATACTGACAGAATAAATGAAAATTGCATAAATTATATCAAAAGAAAATAAAACTTTAATTCAAAATATACGATATACAAACTGGTAGATAATAAATAACACAAAAACAACAAATTTCTATTGTTTTTAATATGGATAATAATCCATCTTCATTGTTATCATTATATAAAAGCATGGCACGACTATTGTCAAATCAAAGTTAAAAATGGTATATGGCAAATTGTTGATAGAAGAAAACTGCGATAGATCTCAACAAACAACAAATTTTCTTACACTACCAATGATTAATATACAATAAAGCTGCAAATAGAAATAAGTTCTCTGTCAGCAGTATTGAAATTAATTTTAGTATGGTTTTGATCTATTGGAATAATAGATTATCCAAAAAAAAAAAATGATTTTATTGTATTTTGTATACATAGTCAAAAAAAATATATTACTTTTAACTTAAAATATATTTCAATTTAAAATAACACAACATTTTAATTTAACTAAACACGAAATTAAATAAAGTAAAAGATGTTTAAGAACATTCGAATGGAATTTTTATGATTAAAACTAATTTTGATTTGGCTTTCATTCGTTGTTAACTAACTATCTTAGGTCCATTATTATTTTTAATAAATGTAAATGGTATGTATAGTTTCAAATCTTATATCTACTATTATGTTTGCTGATGACACTAACTTGTTTTTAAATATTAGCAATATGAAAAATCTTTTCTTTGACATGAATAACGAACTTAAACTTTTCTGATACTAAAGTTAATTTTAATGTTTTTGTACAATTATATACATAGGCTATATTAATCTAAGGCTATATGGAAATCAAACCAATATAGCATTTTAAACCCAAAAAAAAAAGAGTAAAAAAAGGTGTAATATTATCTTAACGTCTTGAAAGACGTACATAAAAACACCGCAAACTCACTTAGCTTATCTCACTCATTATTTTGGTTAAAAATTTAAGTTATAAAAATTATATTGGCTGTGCAGTGGCACAGACTTAGGAAACAATTCTAAATAATTACCATTGATCCATTGATCCCCCATCATCATCATAATCATCCATTGATCCCCCATCAAGGCCAGACAATAGTTACAACAATACGATAAAAAATAGCTTATGCTGCAATATTTCGTGCTCATAAAATTTGCCAATAAGTCTTTCCAATAAATTCAAGCACTTAACAATTAACAAACTGATTTAACCGAAAAAACTATTTAATTCACAGAAATCACTTACTTACCTTCCATCTGCTTCAAATTAATATCAAACAGAGATTTATGATTGCTTCCATGATTTTGCTCTTCGTGAACTCAGGTTCAGCAGTCATTTAAGGTTGTGCCAAGCAATAAAATATAAACACAATACCTAAAGCATCCATGGCTTTGCGTAAAAGAAATCTGGGAAAAATTTCAAGATATAAAGCAAATGAATCAATGAAGTGGAGCCTATATATAAAAAACATATATAAAAATTATAAATCTTAAAATATATTTATAATTATAATTATTAAAAAAAAATAAAAATAAAAAAGATTGTAAATTTTTTTCTTTTTCAAATTTGGATTTACAGACAACTTGGTTGATAAACTTATAAACTTTTACACAATCACAATTCGATTTTTATAATTTTTATATTATTTTTTATAATCGATTGATACATACCACACTTTTGACAGTTTAAAAGGGCGTTAGCAGTTGTTTGCTTTAGAAAAGCAAAAAAAAAAAAAACTAAAAAAAAAAAAAAAACTAAGTAATTTTAATAAGGGTTTAAACAGAATACTAAAATGATACGAGTAAGTAAAAACGTTTCATTTCATTGATTTTAGTGCAGAAGAATTAAAAGGGAAACTCCTATTGAAAAATGAAGGATAAAAGTATTGATCATTCATTCGTATATTTTCATCCTATTTAAAATTATCACAAAATTTTAAGAAAATCGTTAAAAAATGTTATTCCGAATTTAAAGATGATTGAAGGTGATCAGAAAAATGAAAAATATTGTAATTGAATTATATAATTGTCCCATTAACCTTTTACCTCATAAAAAAACAAAGTAAAACAATACATATATATCTATACTGAAAGCTAGCATGGGAAGATAGTCTATACTAAAATCATAACATCCTTTTTAAGCAGGTCCAACAAAAAGATTAAACTAAAGTGCAATAGTTATGGCATTGTGTCGCTAAAAATATTTATATTTATTTAATAATAAATATGAAAATCTTATTACTAACGAGGCTTTACTTACTGCTAAACTTTTATTGGACTTCCAGATACATGTTATATTTTATTTCAAAAAAGTCAAAAAAAAAAAAAAAAGATTTAATTCATTATTATGAAATATGAAATGAGGTTAAATCGCAAAAAACAGAAAGGTATATTACTTATCATAGTCATGAAAACCACCTGAAAACATTTTTATGAAACCATAATCATCATTTGCTGTTTAACTTCTGTTTTCCATGTTGGCGTGTGTGAGAGGAGGTACTTTCAAGCTGTTCTTATTTCAAAGCTACTGTTTTTTTTTAAGATAGTGGAAATAAGTTTCTGAAATTATCGGGGTGTAAATTTATAAGTAAATCAAACATGTAATTTTCAAACCAGAAACAAGATTCAGGCCCCCCAATAGAGATCAGCTAAAATATGGCTTCTCAACCATAGAGAAATTAGCAAAATTTTCATTTTAAGGCCTAAAGATAATATACTTCAGTTTAGAACTACCAAAATAGATTCCTTTACCTAAAATGTCACTTATATGTCAAAATGACAGTAAGATCCTGAGTAAAATTTTTGAAAAAGACTTCTTTTTCAAGCCAAGATTTCCAAAGAATATACAGTATAATTTTGAGGGAAAAAAAAAACATGCACAAATTTATGGAAAAAGAAAATCCATGCACACACAGTGGTTTTGAAAAATATAAATATATATAAATATAATATAAATAAATATATATATCAAACACAGAGAAAACAAAATTATATGCGCACGCATTAAAGTAAAGACTCTTAATGTTTACTTGGAAAACCATAAAAAATCAAATGAAATAACATCTTAATTAATAAAAAAATATTTACACATAAAAATAATAGTAAAAATACAAGATGTAAATAAAAAAATATGATAACATTTATTAAATACGAATAAAATACGGAAGAGTAGGAACATTTAACTTATTAAAAAATTTCATGGTAGTTTTGCCTTTTCAATGCACAATAAAGTACTTTTTGAAAACTATTTACATGGTATTTAATTACATGGTAAATTTCTTACATCACATTATACATCATTATATTTCTTTCCAACAAAACTGCATGTATCCAAATATTACTTTTAAACAATTTATCTGATTTTTAGTAACATTACTATGATAAGAACACAAAGCCTGCTCTAGCTAACTTTCTATAGGCAATTAAATGAATTCTAATAGCAGAGCTTTGGCTAAATATCCAAATATGACATTAGTAAGCGATAATCAAATAATAAAATTAAGTCATTAATTAAATAAATTAATTTAATTAATTAATTTAATTAATTAAATTAATTAATTAATTAAATTAATTAATTAAAACTTCTTTTTGTTTCGTGGTATGAATTGCTGACAACAGATCCAAAAACGAAAAATAAAAAGTAAAAAAATTGTAAATATAATTACTCATAAAATTATGACGTTTTTTTTCCTAAGAATATTTTTCAAATAATTAGTGATGTCTTTTTTTATCTACACAACAACACAAATATAATAACATAAAAGTTATAAAAACTACAAAATTACTTCATCTTATAACCCAATTTTTATTTAAGTAGATAATATTGAAAAATGTTTTTGTTTCTTCTATTCTTCAATGACAATACTTCTATTTCATAATAAGAAATTGATTTTAACTAAAGAAATTGAAATGTTTGAAATTTAAAGAAATAAAATTCAAAACTAAACTTACGTTTTAGACAATTTTTTAAATAATCATTCAATTATTGTGAAACTCTGGAAAATCTCCAGAAATAACTGAATGACGGAAAGCGTCAATTATAAATAGTACATAAAGTAATTTCTACTAATACTGTAGAAAAATCAAAGTTATAGGGACAAAACTAAAAATTTATGTCTATTGGCATACTGCAATCATCAGACAAAATTTTCTCTAAAATTAAAAAATAGAAAAAAAAAAAAAGTGAAAGAAAAGTTTAGAAAAGTGAAGATATCATTTTCAAAATAAATTTTGCAAAATTAAAAGCCGCTCAATACAAAAAAAAAAAAAAAATTGGAAGTAACCCTAACTTTATGTGAAATTAAAGAAAGAATAAATGAATCGATTTAGAGAAAAACCTTAAAAAAAGATGCCAAGAACTATTTGGGCCCAAAACCATAAACCAAGAAATTATGAGCAGTCACAGAAAAAGTCAGCAAATAAGTAGAATTTATAACCACAATGAGTTAGCCATGAAAACGCTTCGTGCAAGTGAATTAACGAAATACAAGCATTTTATTGTATTTCATTTGTTCAAGGTTAAATTTTAATCTACTTTGCCTGATGTGTTCCACAACTAAAGTTACTAAGGAAGAAATATTTTTAAAGCTCCAAGTTATGAAAATATTTTTGTATAATAGGGATGGCATAATATAAAAATCGTAATATTCCTAGAGATACTGTAAAAAAAATTCCTAAAAGCAGTTTTGATGTAATTTTTACTCCAAGAACACATAACCCTAAGTCTTGCTCTCGCAACACTATGTGCTGATAGAACAATAACCTATCTTTAAGCACTGTTCCAGATATGTAATCTGTGCAGCAATGTCGACCAGTATGAATGACACACCGGTGCAATTTTTGACATACTACAGCAGCCGGATAAAGCTTAGTAAATACACTAAATAAGTCAAATGTAACTCCTCCATAATATTTCCAGGGAGAAAAATAACCAAGATTTTGACATTTATAAGCTGTGGTGAAAACAAAAAGATCCATAATATGATAAAGAACTGAAAATGAAATTATTTTTGAAAAATCAGTTTGTGTTTCTTTAAGTGTTTTGCTGAGGTCATTAAATTCGTTTAAGAGGTTTACTACACATTTTCTTTCGGCATCTGGTGTTCTTGTTGAATACGAGAGTGTTTGTGATAAAGAAGTTTCAAACACATGAAGCTTTACATACAACAAATTACACGCAAACCCATATGTGGTAATCCAACTTGCCCACCATCCTATTGAGTATAACAACACCAAACCAAACACAATACACTTATACCAAGTGTCAAAAAATTTTAACCAATGAAAATAGAAAAAAACTAAACCTCCCATCCAAAGCAAAAACATAATTAAAGAATAAACAATCGCCAAGGTGTGTAATTTACTTCGGTTAATAAATTCTATATGTTTGACTAAATCGTTGAAGTGGCCAGCATAAAAGTACCATCGACAAAATACAAACGGACAGCAAAGATTGAGTGCGGTCGTCAGACTGTTCATTAGCATACCAAAATTAAATTTATCATCGACTATGCACATTGACGTAAGGACAACCAGCACAAGAAATGGGAAGGTATATGTTAGGTAATAGTAAATTTTAAATATCAGATATGCATCATCAGGCAACCAAAGCCCTAAAAACCTCAAAATCCACCTCCCTGGGCGAGGTAGTTTAGGATCATATTCTTGCACTTCGTCCATTTGTTACATAACATAGAAAAGCTACTATGAAAAAACAGGGAGATAAGTTAAAATTCTTCTTTCTTTAAACCAACAGTCCACAAGCTTTATACATGCATCATAACTGATAGAGAATCATTGAGGTTCAGTCGTTGAAGTGAATTTCACTAATCTAAATGAAACTACAGAACGCAAACCTAAATATATCTCTCTAAGAAATAAGATTATTTGAAGGTTTCATTTTTTATTTTTGGTTTTATGTACTTCCAACAAATTTATAGATTGTAACCGATATCAAGTCTTATTCATTTTCTTTATATCTTATATTCAATATTTATTAATATTCTCTTCCTCTCCTCATATGAAAATGCAGTAACCTAGCATTGTTTTTTTTAGCTGAAAGCCTATTTGAAAGAGGGCGTTATTCAAAAGATCTGCTGAGAAAGCTTTGGTGAGAATGAGTCTTAAATAAAAATCATTATAATATCATATTAGTATTAGAGGGTTAGAAAATCATGCGTTTATTTTTAAAACAAATATTAGATGGTTTATTCGTATAAATATTGTAGTTATATTACTATAAATATAAATATATTTATATAAATGCAATACTTATATAAATTGTTAATTTATTTTGCTTGATTTGAGTTCACTGCTACTAATAATTCATTTGGATCTCATCTTACCTGATATAGACTAAAGCACTATAATACTTTTAATTTCTTAAAATTCACTCAGAAAATTTAGTCTTCTTTTGACTTTGCCTCAGAAATGAGTTTTATCTATTTTATTTACCGTGGATTCATTTGTGAAAATATTAGAAAAAAATTTTCAGAGGGAGAAAAAAATTTTGAACGGAGGAATTTTTGAACTATGAAAACTCAAAGAAAAGTCAGACCAAAACGACATAAAGTTAATGATTCTTAAAGCAAAACTTTGAAGGAATAAAATCTTATTTAAATATAGACTACCATTTTGGCACCAAATCTGACAACAGAGACTCATATGAGGTGAGAATAAAGCCAAACAAAGTGAGCGAATAGTACTACTATTAATGACGTATTTTACAAAGCATAGGTTGATCTGTTTCGTTCTTTAATCACTTCATCAGTATGAGATTTCCATGACAAGTGATAGTCAATCAAAAATCTGAGTTATTTTATACTAAAATTTTCTTTGCCATTTAACTTAATTTTAAAAGATACGGAATCTACTAGCTTACTAGGTTTAAGAAAAATTATGAATTCAGTTTTGCTTATATTCAGAGAAATACGAATGGTGTGAAGCCAGTTAGTAATACCCTGTTAAATCATAATTTACACAAGATTTTAATTGATTTATTAATGTATAAGAAAGAGGTTTGTGACATCAGCAATGTGATGCACAATAAATTTTTAATGGAAAGGTTTAAATCATTGATATATATTAAAAACAAAAGGGGACGTAGGACCGAGCTCTAGGGAACCCCAACCTGAGTATAGCAAATTGAAGATTTAAAACCGTTAATTGATACAAATTGTTTACGATTGTGTATGTAAGAGGAAAACCCTTTTTTGGAATACCGGATGCACCATAATGCTCAAGTTTTACAATTAAGATATAACGATCAAAAGTGGCAAATGCTTTTTTTAAATAAATTTAAAGCAAAACGCAAAGAGCTGAAGCAAATTAGAGCCATTCTCTAGACACTCTGATCACTGATATAACATATATATATCCTTATCAAGGCCAACGAAATTTAAAAAAGTTTCATACCTAAAAACCAAGATGCAAAATTAAAAACACAAATGTCAACCAATAAACCGGTTAAAGTAAACACCGTAAATTCAAAGAACTGTGAAATTATCAAGGCTACAGATTATTTTGTTTTGAACTTGATTAGCTTATTCTCAATCAGTTTTACAATACGGTTTTTGGACTTTGCTGAAGGGGCAGAAGGAAAGTTATCAGTGGTTATTTTGTAATTTAGATCTTTGACATTGAAAGAGGGTGACAACTAAAAGACTACAAAAGCAGCTTGAAGAAGAAAATGTACACTCATAAACTGACTTAAAACAGCGATGTTTGATTGAAAGGTATATAGAAATTTTCATCAAAGAAAAAAACACATACTTCAAGATTGACCTTTGCAAGCAAAATATTACGAATCTTTCTAAAGCATGTTTGTTAACAGAATGGAAAAAAAATTAAAAAAAACCAATTTGCTTTGTGCACCAAACTGGGCAAATAAGTTTTTTTCTGGAAAAAAATTTTTCATTTTAGTATAAGCACCCTGTATAATAATCTGCGCAGCGCAAATGCTTTTCTTCATCACTAAGATATTTCTAAAACTATAAAAATACATAAGTCATATATATATATATATATATATATATATATATATATATATAGTATATTGACAATACTTGTTATATAAAGAGAAATGTTGTGAAAATTTTTATTCATAAAATGCGATGAAATTTTCATTTTCCACATTAAACAAGAAAATTATAATTTTGTTACTTTATTATATAGTTGTGTTACTTTACTATAGTTGTGTTACTTTATTTTAAGCTTCAAAATTATGATTTAAGGGAGCATCTTTCATACAAAAAAATAAGCACTAAATGAATCAGTGCTCCTTAGAATAAATGTCCATTTTACAATAATAAAAAAAAAATACAGTAATTCATAAAACAGCTATACATCCTTATCATGCTTAATAGATAATGTACTAGAAGACAAGTTTCTTTGTAACTTATCCTGTTTATAGGCAGCTTTAATGATATCTTTCACTGCTGTTCGTTTATGTCCTGTATAAGCAGCATGGATGGCACCTATTAGCATTGCTAAAAATATCATGCATCCAACAATAATCCCAACGATAGCTCCAGTAGTAAAATCACGATCTAAAGTGGAATAATATAGAATAACCCCAGAAGTATTATAGAAGCATCATTGCATAATTACTTTTATCTAAAAATCTATCATGGAAGAAATGTAAATTTTGCAAAAAAATTAAGTGGTACTCAAAAGTTTTGACTTAGTGGATTACAGAAAACTGAAAGAGTATAGACTAAATAGTGCGATCTGCCTAAACTTACGATATTTTATGGCACAAATGCGAAAATTAGTGTGTTTGATCTAAGTGCCATAAAAAGTCAACAATCAAGTCACTTTTGAATCTGGAAATGCAATGACTCAAATTGACTATATTCTAGCAAAAGGGTCAAACAGAAATTTAATAAATGTAAAGATTGTTACAGACGAGGAATGTTTCCCTCAGCACAAGTTATATCGGTGATTTATAAAACTGTATAAAGCATTTTACCCCCAAAAAATTACAGGGGGCTCAAATTGCTTGACTAGGTGATGAAGGTTTTGGAAAGTGTAATGGAGAGGCTAATTAGAGAAAGGATCAATACTGATGTTATGCAATTTGCGTTCATAAAAAGTAAGGTATTATTGATGCAATTTTTACAATTAGGCAGCTTAAGGAAAAGTATCTGCAAAAGAATAAATTTTATTTTGCATTTTTTGACTGAGAAGACTTTTGATGGAGTCCCATGAGAGGTGATATGGTGGGCAATGAGGAAACGAGTTGAAGAATTGATTATCTCAGTTATGAAATCTGTGTATGAAAATGCTAAACGCCATGTTAGAATAAATGGCGCCTTTAGTGAGGAATTTTTTGTTAAGGTTGGTGTTTATCAAGGCTCTGTTCTTAGCCCTTTGCTTTTCATAATGGTGCTAGAAGCGTTATCACATGAATTTAGAATAGGGTGCCCATGGAAATAGTTGTATGCAGATAATCTTGTATCAATCGCAAAGAGTATGGAAGAATTGAATCTAAACTTTAATAAAATGGAAGGAAGCGATTAGATCTAAAGGACTATAGCTCAATATGTCAAAGACAAAAGTGATGGTAAGTGGCAAAGGAATTCACCACCACGGCCATCAGGAAAGTTCCCATGCTCAGTTTATAGAAGAGATGTTGGTAGAAATTCAAAAAAGTGCACCTATTTCAAGCTTTGGGCACATAGGCATTGTAGTGGTATGAGGTAAACTGACTGATTATAAGAGTACTTTCTGGGAATGTCGTTTTACCTGGTAGACAACCAATGGTTCCAATGGTTATAGGTAATGATTCTTTTCAGATGGCCAACGAGTTTTGCTATCTAGGAGACATGACTTGTGAAGGTGGTGGTGCAGAGGAAAGTTGTGTTGCCAGGATAAAATGTGGGTGAAAATAAGAACTTTTACCTTTGTTAACCGCTAAAGTGCTCTTGTTACGGGAAAAAGGTAAACTCTATAATGCTTGTGTAAGAAGTGTCATGGTGTATGGTGGCGAGACTTGGTTAGTTAAGGAAAGTGACCTGAACAGATTAGAGAGAAACGATATAATGATGGTAAGATGGATATGTCAGGTGACATTGAAGGATATGAAATCCTCTCAGGAGCTATGTGAAAGATGTGCTCTAGAAAATGGATAGCGATAACTGGGTTAAAAAATCGAGAGGAACAGACATAGATAGGAACCGCATCAAGAATAGACCACAGATGACTTGGGAACATAATAAAAATAACCTTAAGCAGAAAGGGATTCAAGCGCATTGGCGCAGGATAGTTTGGTAAGGAAGAGTGCTGTCTAACCCACGCTAGCAAGGAAAATGGACCTAAAATTATAAAAGAAAGAAAAGAAATTTTGTTGGTTTAAGACAAATATTTTACACCCTGAAGTATCTTATATCATTTAAAATAAAATACATATTTTGTTATTAAAAAAATTACTTATATAAATTTGTACCTTAAAAAGTGATAATATTTCATCTAATCAAAATTGGTTCCAGGTTAATATATTTAAGTCAAAGTTAAAACTTTTCAAACTTTCCAACATTTCGCAAGAATGATTTTTAAATGGATTCTTTAATAAAAAATAAAATGCAGTGAAAGTACACCACATCACTGTCATTGGTAAATATCGTACTTTCAGAATTTCCATCAAAAAGAAGTGTTTTAACAAAATCAAAAATTTGAGGTCTGCCTCTTCATGATCACATGGAGTAATTAGTGTTAGGTCAACATTTGTGTTAATCGATATAACTTTGTTGTTGATGGTCCATGTGATTTTTTTAATAGTATTTTGATTTACAATTTAATGAGCAAGCAGTTCAATCTTATTTTAATTGAAAAAACAAGAAGTTTTTCTAATTTTTAAAAGAAGAGGAGTGGCGTCAGTCACTTTTATTCTTTTCCTATTGCCACGATTTTATCTTATTCCTGATACAATTAGGCTTGTATATATCAAATACAATACACGTAAAATGTGTATTAAGCTTTCCATGGATATAGAACAGTGTTGGAAGTTGCTTTGGGGCAATAATCTGTATGATAGCAGCTCCGCGTTTTTACGAGATTCACAAAATCAAAAGGTAAATTTATACAATAATTTAAACTAGCTGTTTCTTTTTTATATGTTTGTCTTTGTAAATTAGTCAATGGTATAACTTTATTTTTTACTTTTTAGCCTAATGTCAAGTCAGAGGAGCGGTACACCTTGTTTAAAAAATATTGACTGTCCACAAAGAGTTTCGGTCATCCAATGACTTTTCTATTTTCTTCTTTAAAATAATACGGTAATTAAAAATTTAGTTTAAACGATATGTCAGGTACGCATATGTACGCACTGACCAATGTATAATAATTAAATAAAACACATTTATACGTTAAGAGATGTTTATATTAAATTCGTATTTTTTTAAAATAAATAAGTAAGCAAAAAAATTATTTTAATTATATAAAATTAAGTTTTTGTGCATAAGTAGTTCTAGCCAATGATTAAAAACAAAACCTCCTATCTTGATCAAAAGAACTTCAAAATATATCAAATATAAAAAAACATGCCAAGAGTTTTTGGGTATCTTTTTATAATTTTGGTTTGGAAAGGCATGAAGTTGTTATGAAAAAACTTACATGAAGAGGTGCCATTTTGTTAGGCGTTATTTTTGCTTTTGACATATTTTCATTGATATCTTATTTCTCATAATTTAATTACTTTAAGTCATGTCTAACCCAGGGAGCACTGGAAATGGCCATAATCAGAATTTGAGCACGTATGAATCAAAAAGAACTAAACCTTAACTAAATTGTCAAAGTTTCAAGCAATGTAGATATTGCAAACTCCAGAATTCAAAAGAAATTTATAATTCCGCCACGACAGACAAAAGAAGTTAAGGTTGGGTTAACCAAACACTGCATTGCGCCCGGCCTTTGTGTTTGTCTATCTAATAAATATGAATTTTACAGCCTTGCTATTTTTTGAACTCCCTTCTGCAATGATTAAGATAATAAGTGTATTATCCCCAACCCCACATGGGAAGTGCATTTTCCAGCAATGTAGACACATAAAATCCAAAAAAGACGCGTACATTTTTATACGAGCAAGGTGATATCTTCAACTAATCTCTGGGTATGTCACTGTTCTTCGCATTTTTTTTTCTTTTTCACAAGACAATTGATTATTTTTGTAAATTGTTTTATTATACACAAAATAAATATTAACACAAACTTGTTAGAAAACAGTGTCTCGATATATAAAATTCTTGTGACTTAATTTTCAGCACATTTTCAGTCTCTTAACGAAATGTTCATTATTTTAAATTATCTTTCCAATAGAGACGGCATTATCATTTTTTCTGAGATTTTCCCCCTGCTGAGAACCTAATCAGGTTTGTACAATACACTTCAATGGATGAACCAAAGAGTCAATGAGCCAAAGGTCTCTTCGATTTTCGAATTTACTCTTATGCCATCATGTGTTTTTGGACTGATAGACTGCACTAATACACCTTAAATTTCTGCAAAATTTCTTTAAACAAATATGCTGCAACTTCACTTTAAACAAAACATATGCAGTTAGTCTTAACTTAAATTGTTTGGTTCCCAGAAAAAAATATAATTACTATTTACCCCTGATTTTTTCACAAACATAAGGTAATTTAGTTTGACATCCTAAATCATGCCACGTAACCTTAGAACCAAACTTTTTCATTTGAACACAGTCTTCCCCTAAGCAAGGCTCAGCAAACGCCTCATAGAATTTATCATTTGGTTCACGTGTAGCCCAATTAACGAAAGAATTCTTTGACAGCTTTCTCTTACTGTTAATCCATGTGTATAGACCTACAAAAGAAATGAATAAGTCATTTATGACTGTATTGAGATAAAGCATAAAATTTTCGTGGTGGCATGACAACCATGATTTTTTCCTGTTTATTTCGTTGTAACAAAAAATAAGCATACAGTGATTCTCTAATACTGTTATGGCGTCGCCTCAAAAAAAGGTGGAGAATAATACACCACACTAGCCTTAAAACAACATTAAATCGCTTTGCAGCACTTTTTGGTATGTATGACACTAAAATATTCTTTGAATTTTTTAACAATAGCAAATTATTAGAATAGTCTAAAATTAAACATAACTTAAGCAAGATCAAAACGTAGTTAAAGCAAAACACTTCAAGATGTGCCAAAAAAATAAGAATTTTGAGAATAAATTAGAATGTGCATCCACGTACTTACCAGCCCCAAGAAGTCTTTATGATAAGCACAAGGTGTTAGCTAGTGCAAATAATATCCGTTTGACGGACTCTTCCCAATTCATCAAAAAAATAAATTTCCCGAATAAAAAAGTTACAATCAGATATTACCCAAAAATTACGATTACCTGATTCGGTACCTTCCCCGAACAAGACCTGGATTTTGATGCAATAAAAATATCCCAGTCATGGGCAAGTCTGAGTCTCTTGCACTCTCACTTTGAAGGTGCTTTTTGACCGGTAAACAATTTCTAATGGACTGGAGACCAATTTCATTGAATTCTCCGTAAAATTTTGTTTTGGAAAAGTTTGGCAGTTCTGTAGATTTAGAACTGGTTTGGCTGCTCAGACAGTTTTAAAACATTAAAAAAAAATAGCAGACAAAAAAAAAAAACAATGGAAATGGATGTGAAAAATGGATGTGAAATAACCTTACAAGAAGACAACGATGTTGATCTGAACTGGGAAGAGGATGTCCTTAGTAAATTTTTTAGCAACGGAGCAGAGTCAGATTTCTATTGCCTTTCAGGTTCTGAAAATGAGGAAAATGAAAAAATTGTTTTTTCTTCAGATGGTGGTGTTTGTTCTGCTCCAATTTATAAAATACCTAAAGACATCCCTCCTGGTTTTGATATTAACAAATGGATAGATAGGGGACACTATACTTGGAGATAATATGCATCCTTTACCAATATTAAAAGTCTAACCAGGAATTGATGTTGAAAAGCCTGACAATTCAACTGAGTTGGATTTTTAAATGGGCAGCGGGGTGAAGAAACCAAATGGAGCAGTAAGGCATCTCCTTCCCTCCGCTAACCTGTGGAAGACCCCTGGGCAAGGTCAAGTACCCACTTAGCCCCCCGTACAGTGTACGTAAACTGACATGGAACTCATAGGTGTCATTATAGTCTGATTGGGCACACAGCAACAAACAGCTGTAGTCGTCAATTAGACACTT
>JAUZNK010048469.1:0-16226 GCA_035046665.1 Euphysa ruthae
TATATATATAGTATATATATAGACATATATATGTATATATAGCGAATTTATGGGTTATGTATGAATTGAATTAATTATCCACAAAGACTTAAAAAATAAACTTATTCTAGCTCAAGCATTGGCATGTCGAATAACCAAAAATTTATAGGACAACAACCAAAACATTCAAAACTTTTACAAAAAGGTTAAGTAAAGGTAGGTAAAGTGGATATGCAAAGTTTAAAGATGATAGAATTAAAGAAATACTTTGAAACATTGGTTGTGAATATAAAAATGAAAATACCTGTTTAGTAATGTTTTGTAATACTTAAAAGTGCACTCATAAACTAATATGAAAGCAGCTTGATCATCTTAGGAAGACTTAGGAAGAATTTACAAAGTTGAGTGAAAAACTTTGAAATTAGAGGATATTCATACAACTGGAAAAGAAATTTAATCTTAGATTAATGCTTTAGCACTGGAATAAAAAGTTTTAGGATAGAGTAAATATTTTTTATAATTTAGATTTTCAAAATGTCAATCAAAAGCTTTTGAGAAAAAGTTCTGACACCCATTTAAAATGACAGTCACAAAAGCTTTTGGGCAAACATCAGCAGCACTCATTTATTTTTTTCAAAATAGACAAAATGCAAATATAGTGAATAAAGCCTTATTACATCAAAAAATCTTTTTAGCATACAAGATGTTACAACATGTCTAGAAAAATCAAATTTTATTTTAGGATCAAATCTGATTTTTTAGGGGAATTTATAATAGGCCCAAAATATTTTTAAAATTTGGGCAAAACCAAAACATACTTTCAAGCAAAAAATTTAAAAAGATCCTTTTTGGGCCAAGTTTGGAATGTTTTGGTCTTTCAACTTCATAAAAAATTATAAAAAGTTTTTCAAAACTAATTAAAACTAATTTCTATTGACCAAAGAACTTTACAAAAAAATACCAGTGATTGAATTTTGAAAAATGCTGTTGAATAACTGTGAACAGACAGATAGACAACCGAACAAACAGAAATGAGAATTCTATATATCTTTTAGCATATTGGGGATCCAATAAATAAATAAATTATATTAGAATATAGGTAAAACTATTTCACTAATTTACAAAGATATATAAAACCTTTTTTTATTGGAAGTTATGATATCTGGACTAAAATCAAAATAATCAGACGAACAGGATTTTCTTTCACTTAGAATAGTAGATATTATTAGGCAACTATGAAGCCATTGATTTCCACAGAAAAAATATTTCCAATGGTCAAATATATTACTAAGATAAATTGAAACTCTTTGAAGAAACACACCTTTCTTTAAAAAAAAAAAAAAAAAACAGATTAAATTTATTTATAAATACAGCACTACGTGTAAAAGTGAAACATTTATACATGTGGGAGCATAGAAATCCTATCTTTTATAACTGATACCATTTTTTACGCTGATACTTGTCTGCTAACGCTTTTGCAGCTGAGGAGAAACCTTGCGCACGCTCATTCATTCGAGCTGTTGCATCTTCAACTTGACTTAGATTTTGTCCACGCTCGATTAACAACTGTAAAAAAATATTTTAAACAAGTCTAATACTTTGTAAATCATGACAAATTTTTTACAAAATATTTTTTTTAAATCAAATTTTACTTTGCTTAAATAAATGATATTCATTACAATTAAATTTTGTATTAAAAAATGTGTACCAACTACAGACTAGTCATAGATCGCTCATGCAGTGAAAATAATAAGTTACAAATAGGATTTTAGTCTAATTACAATACCCTAAGAATTAGAACATAATATATCAAATGTTGGCCGGTCTTTTTGAGAATAAAAACTTTAGGGGATCTTCTTCTTTTAAATCGCCAATTTTCATAATAATAATATCACATCAAATTTTCTGAAATATTCTGAGCACAATTTTTTGAAAAAAGTAAAAAAAAGTTATGCCTTTTTGAACAAGCCTGCCTCACTGCCAATAATTTTCAAGATGGCGGAAATACTGAACATATTACAAATGATATTACCTACCTTAATCTAAAATTATAAATCATTCAGAGTTTAAAAAAAAAAAAAAAATTTTTTTGAGCTTGTCTGGCCTGTCCGAAAAAAATTTCAAGATGAGCGATACGCCCAAAATATAAAATAATATCTCATGAAAAAATTCCAGCACAATCAAAGTATAATTTTTTGAAAAAAGCCCAGATGAATTTTTTCATTTTTCGGACCGTATATTTGGCTCAGGTCTCCAAGCAAGATTTTTTGGTAAGTATAGTTCGCAAGCCAAAACATACCTCCTATGAACCTGTGAACCTCAAGCAAAAAAATAGAAAAATTAAACAAATAGATTTTTAGAAAAGTAGAAAAGTTATAAAAAATAGATTTTTAGAAAAGTTGAAAGATAAAAAGATTAGATCAGTAGAAAAACAGAAAAAAGCTATTTTTAGGCTAAGGAGAATTTTTCGAAAAAATTGGGATTTGTCATTTTTTAGCCATTTTTAACATCTACCATGTAAAAAGTCAGGAAAAAACTAATATATTTTGAGAAAAACTGTAACAGGCATAACTGTAACATAGACACACGTACGGGAGTGAATTTATAGAACCCCGGCAGCTTAAGCCATAAAAAACTACATAGTAGAAACATGAAAGTGAGCACAAACAAATAAAAACATTAATTTCATAACTACCATTTGAGCTCTCGAGACAGCAGCTGCAGCTGTGTCAGCACTTCCACGTAACGTTTCTATTCCTGAACCAGGGCGATGCTCAGCAACAGAACGTGAAGTGACACCACTTTTCGGACCAACTATAAAAAAAAGTTCAAGAATAGATACCCTTTTTACACAACAGCAAATAAAAATTATATATTTGGTAATTTTAAAATTCATTTAGGAATTTTTTTGAAAAAAATAATATTTTTAAAAGTCCATTTAATTAAATAAAGAAGTTTAAAAGAAATAACATAATTTTTATATTTTAAAGCACATGTCCAGCATGGTGCATATCATAACATATGTAACCCAAGATTAAGTTAATTTACACAATAAAATAGTATTGTAGCATTGGTTTTGAAGCTTTAAACTATTTTCTGCTAACTTGAAAAAAACAATTTGTTAGCTTTTAAGAGTTATATAAATATATGCATGATAATGGTATAAAGCTGTTTTTTTATCATTTACAATACAAAAATAATAATATTCAACTTACATAGTTCTTCTTTGTCTAATGTTGACGGTGTCGAAGAGAATATACTTTCAAAGAAACCTTTTGGCTTTGGTGGAGGGAGCTCACATAGTTTAAATAAAATACCATTGTCATCTGAAAAACTTTTTCTAAAATAAGTCATGATATGAATCACCATGAAATAAATTTTGATAAATAGTCATGATTTACTTAATTCTAAGAAACAACAAAAATGTTGAAAAGTTGATTGAAAAGAGTGAATTTTGATAAAAACAGGATGCAGTGGAGTAGGTCTCCAATTATTTTTATTTAACCAAATTTGAACTTTTTACAAGTAATAACTTCCAAAACTCAGTTTGATGATTCAAAATGTTAAACAAGCAGTTTATAATGATTAATGGAATCTTAAAAACTAGTTTGACAAAAAGTTTCTCAATTTCTCTTGAAACAAAAAAAAAAGTTTGAGATTAGACCCAAGCTACTAAAAACATGAAAAAAAAACAAAAACAAAAAGCACAATTAACATTAAAAAAAAAAAAAAAATCATCTTTATCTGGTTTGTTTAGAAATTCTGAAAGAGAAAAATTTTTTCCAGCGTCAATGATAATTTTTTTACAATCCTTGACAAAGTTTCACACAAAAGAATCAAATAAATCTAATAAGTAATCAGAATTAAATCCAAAAATTTTGGTTTACCTGAGGTCTGATTTTTTCCTGTTTACAGAAAAATCAAGATCATAGAAATTTTTCAAAAATCTGGTTTTCTTACAGTACTTCTCTCATTAACCTTCCATGTTATTCCATGTTATAAAAAAAAAAAAAAAATAATCTGAAAATATGAAAAAAAAACTTGAAAGTAATAATTTTTTTGCTTGTTTATTCATATTAATAATAATAGAAATAATATCCTCTAAAATCTTGGCAGACCCAATACTTATCCTTGAAAAAATCCCTTTAGAACTCGGCCCACAACTTAAAAAAGTTTCGAAAAAGGAAGAGATACGATAAATATTATTTCTTAACAGCACACAAAACCTGATTAAATAGAAACAGAATTTCTAGTGAGAGAAAAAAAATATATAATTTTCAATAAAGAAAAAGTGGGCTTTGCAGGTTTAAAATGGTCATATTTAGAGAGACTTGAGTACATAGAAAGAAACAAAATCAAATGTCTAAAATTAAGGCTTTCCTACCCTTATGATAAGCACTAAGCAAAATAAATTCAAAAGCAATTAATTAGTGGATAGATGATTTTGATGATTTTATTAACTTTATAAGCTTTAACAGGTGTTAAAAAAACTGAAAAGCTTTTAGTTATTTTTGGACCAAATATTACTATTTTTGGGTCTACAACCAAATTGAATAACAAACTGAATTGCCGAAACTCAAAGATTTCTTGAAAACAACCGAAAATCAAAAAACTTCTTTTAAAATCTTGGGCTTGAAAGCCCAAGAACTGAGAATTATTGGTAGGCACTTTGGATGACTACCTATAATGATCATCCAACTTCATGCAAAAAAAAAATGTTTTTTACAATATACCTAGAAGATGGTCAACATTTCGAAAAAGCTTTATTTTATAAAACCTTATACAATTGCCTTTTCATATAAAAGATATATTAAAAATTAAAAAATTGTGATCAACAGTCTGAAACAATGTCTTTTTTATTTTTTAAACCAAAATGATTTTCAAAAATCAGAATTAATGGCTATGTTTGAAGTAATAAGAATAGTATAAAATATTTGCACTAATTTTCATAGAATTTTCAGATATACCAGCTTTGGAAATTTTTTGGCTGAGCTCTTAACAAACCATTATTGCCATTTAGCTATTTTAAATCTATCGTTTACTTCTCAACATCTGTAAGGATCTTAAACCAACTCAATGTTATATTTTAGCAAACAGTACACTCATTACATTTCAGTCACTGAATTTTAAATTAATTTTTTGCATCTGACCTTATTTTATTTTAAACAAGGTAAACATTATATACTAATTTTAATATAATTAGATGTCGCTTACCTCCTTGAGGTTAATTTTGAAATCATAATGAGTAAATATTTTTGACTTCTAAATGCGAATTTGCACTAAATTTTTAAAACTTTCATTTAGAAAGGATATAACGATGATCTTTTAACAATCTACTTAGAAAACGATATTCCTTGCAAATAATATATATATTGTTTTTGTCTGTTGTCATATTTTGATGTGACAGCCTGTTTCTAGTAGATGGTTAAGTTAATCGTTATTTACTTTTCTAAATAAAAGTTTTAAAAATTGAGTTCAACATAATTAAAATATAACATTGAGCTACTGAAATGTTTGTTTATTTTTTTGGATGTTAAAAAAAACTTACTCTTTATTCTTCGTGAATACAATCCTCTGAATTTCAGACGGAGTAGACAGAAATATCGATTCGCCACCCTTTCCAAACGTAAATGTATGTATCATTCTAGAAAAAAAACAAGTAAATTTAAACTTACTAAGTTATTACTTGGGAAATTTTATGAGCTACGTATTACCAAATTGAAAAAAACAAAAATAATCCTTTTTACAGTAAAAGAGATATCTTAAGTAATATCCATTATTAAAAGTTCAGTGAGATCTTTCCTGAGAAGTAAGATCAATGATTTAAAAAAAAAATCTTATTTTTTTTTTTTTTTATAAAATTTTTACTAATTTGGTTCTCCCCAAACCAAGCATAGTTGATTTTTTGGAAATTTATGCTACCGCAACAAACGAAAATAAATTTTTTTTTTTGCAAACAAACAATTTTTCTTGCAATCGAAAATATTTTTCACTTCTGAGAGGATTTGAGCCCACAACATTTTGAGACCACGCCATTTTACAATGCAATTCACTTTAATATTACCGGAAAATGTGCTGCCGATAGATCACACTGCCACATGGTAAGTGATACTGAGAAATAAATATTAATATTAATCAAACTGACTGAAATGATATTTTGAAAATTTCAAAACCTTAATATTTTTAATTTTCAAAAAGATTACAAAATATTTACTAAGATATTAATAAGATATTTATAAGATACTGTAAAAACAATTATTGTTTAATAAATCAGTATATTTAAAATTTTCGAAGTAGAAAAAAATGCCAGTTACTTTGAATATGTACTAATTTAACAGTGGATGTGAAATTAAAAAACTAACGAGCTCTTATTGACTTACAGAAACAAGAAACGCTATTTGACAGAAAAAAACTACTTGTCACAGGAAAAACTAGCAAATTTTTCTCATTATTATCCATCTGAATTTTTTGTATCATATTGAAGCAAAATATTTTTGGGTATAATGAGGGTCAATAAGGGCCAAATGAGGGTAGCAGTTTTAGCAAAAAACCAACTTTACTACATATGTATCCTTTTTTATAATGGAAATGGGATTTAATTATTGTTTTTATATTTAATTCTTTCTTTAGCCTAAGTCAAAAGATGTCTTTTATGATCCTAAAAAAGCAAGCAATCCAATATGGTTTATTTTCAAAATTTCAAAAACTATGCAAAAATAAATATAAAGTTTAGAAACACAAATCTTCAAAAGAAAATTGATGGCTCTCCATCGCATTGTTCAGTTAAGACAGGTTTTCATTTTTTTCTTTTACACTAAGTGACAAACAAATCATTAGATATCTTCAATAGGTAAGCTTCATACAAAATATTAATTAATTGTGAAAAATAGACAAATAAGTGTAGTTTTTGCTAAAGTTTGCAAAAATAATTTTATGGTGCTTACCTAGGAAATGAGAATATTTAGCACATCTTTTAAAATGATGTCTTATATAGCAACTTAACTGCATGCAAATTTGAAGAAAATTCTCATCCTATATTTTGAGAAATGGATAGAAATGTGACTTCTATTTTGATCTGAACAAAAAAAGATTATGAGCCGGTTGCTAGCAAATAAATTTTGACAAGCCTGGAACTTAATTTCTTGAGAGTATTAAGAATTTTACTACTTTTTGAGGGTAAATCAAAACTAAGAAAACCTGACACTGCAAGAAAAGTATACAAGATATAAGTAAAATTACATTATATTTAGAAAAAGCTTAAAATATAACTTTACAACCAAACTTGGCCACTATTGAAAAGCTGTCGAAACACCAGTGTAAAAATAATCACAAAATTTCAGAAATATTGGTGAGAATTTTATTGATATAAACCTAAAAATCAAATTTTCAAACTAGATTAAGCAAATTATGTTCCTAAGCCATGAAAACAAGATTTTTTGGGAATCTTCTGATAATCAAACTTCAAGAAATAAATTAGATAGTGTTCTTGAATTATTACCAAAACTAACTTAGGCGGGGCAGATTAACTGGCATATTAGCAAAACAAGTAAAACAACAGATTCTAATAAAATTGAAAATTTCTGAAAAAGTTAATCTCTTTGGCAAGGCAGAAAAGTTTTTTATATGAACTACAAGTGCTTTATAAACTTGCATCGCTCCATTTTAAAGGCTTCAAGCTCTTATATTACACACCTGTAATCTGCTAGGGATATTCCACATTGAAGATCAAGCAACAGCCGTAAGTTAGGTAAGCTATATATTTTGAGATAACCATCAGTTGAGAGGCAACAAATGCAATTTCCATCTAGATAAAAGTCATTAATAATGATATAATACCCGAGAAAAAATTTTTTAAATCAACTTCAATCCAGAAAAAAAAGTAAAGTATCCAATGATAATTTGTAGACACCGGTTTTAAAACGATGCAATGCTTTAGTTTGCATCACATGTATGAGCTGCTCACTAAACCTCTTGAATCTTGGTAAATTGGTTGAGTTAAGGAGTTTTCATTCAGGTTCAGCAACTCGTATAATGGTGTCAAAACTATACCCTTGTCAAACTACTGAAAATGAAGAATTTAGATAAAATCTTGAATGTTACCAGAAAACTTTTTCAAGGTTAGACTTCTAAGACATTGACAAACCTCTGCCTAACTGTGTTTGAAAAGGGCTCAAACAAAATTGTGTTATTAAATTATAAACTTTTAATAATCCTATCTAACTAATGACTGCAGTGGACAAATAGTAGAACACCAGATTTATATGTATGCAAGTTGTAAACTATAAGAACTATAAGAATATGGAGGATTTAACCTATTAAACATTTGACCGATGCCAACTACTTTTCGAGAACAGTGATAATCTTTGGAATAATTATTTAAGATTAACCAGAAGGTTTATTTGTGAGTTCAGTTAATAACAAAACAAACTAAATGAAAAAAAAATTAACTTATTGACAAAATAAAATTTCCAAAATATTTTTTTAATAAAAAATTCATGTGAATAACATGGAAACCAATAACTTTAACAACTAATCTGACAAAATCATCATGTTAGTTAGTTAAAAAAGATCAATAACAGGCTACTAATTTTAATTACCATTTTGTACTAATTCAAATTTCAACACCCTAAAATGTATAAAATTTATATTTAATTCCATATAATCCAATCAAATCAACTTGATTGAAGTACAAGTATTACTCTCAGTATTCACAAAATCCTCGCAATATTTGCCATAGATCACAAAACACAGGCTACAACAATTTAAAATTGACTTAAGCTTAAATAAAAGCAAGTTTAAGTAATACCTGATAATAGAATTTTATTTGGCGAGATAGGGCAAAATGTAATAGTTCAACAATCTCTATTTTAGGTGATTGCCCCATGAACTGGATGCTTCATGTCATAATAGAAAAAAGGCTATCAAAACAAAGAGAGCACACCATGTGGTATAAAACTTACCATGTGACATGCTGCTATGTGAGGATTTTTTTAACACAAGGTCCGAAAAATAATAAATATACATATAAAATTGAAAACGAATTATGTGGAATTTGTTTCAAGTAAAAAATATTAACTAGCCAAAATCTTTGTTATTTAAAAAAATATATATATATTATATAAATATAACTAATATTTACTAGTATCAAGTCTAAAGTTGTAAACTAAACATTTAAGGAATGCAAGTCAAAAAAGAGTCATGTTAAACAAGTACTTCACACTTTGAGTAAAACATGGAAATTTTGACAGATGTCAAATATCTCACAATGACTATACTTTTTAGGGAGACACCTTTGCAGTTTTTTGCATTGAACATGCCATTTACCGTTATGAAAATAATTCTAGATCGCTTTTAATTTAGTTAAATTTAATGCTATAACAGTTTAGAAATAATATCTTTCTAGGTAAATAAAAATCTATATCTTGACAAACTGTATTTTATAAGTACTTTGATGACCTCAGTTCCATTTTAAGCTTTTTGCAATTTATTTTTAAAAAGAATCGCATGACACTGTGTATGAAATAGCATTAGCAATCAAAATTCAGAAAGGATCTTGTAATTTAAGAATAAAAATAGGTTGATGTTTATTCTTTAAAGTCATCCAAATGAAATACTCTGCTATAAATGCATAAATGTGGTTTTTAGTACAGCTCAGGTTGGGTTCAACCCAACAAACACTTACAAAACTTTCATAACATTTAAAACGTTTGAATACCTAACAGATAATAAAAACCACTCTTTTTTTTTGCTACGATGATTTAATTCTCCCCTAATTCCCCCAGCATCTAAATAAGCAGATAAAAAAGCCATTTTTTCGCTATCTTGAATAGCAGTGCTAAACTCCTTGCATAACCAAATCAAAAGTAAAAATGCTGTTTGATATTTAATGTTTAAGTAAAATATGCTAGACTTGCTAAAAATTCCCAACAATAAGCAATATAAATTTTCATGAGTATTCATCAAAATCAATGCAAAAATTACCTTCAACTTGCATTGAATCAGCTTTAACAATGTAAGAGTCTGCATTAACTGGTTCAGCATGAGCATGAATTTTAAATGAAGGAAGTAAAAATACTTTAACAACTTTTTCTGTAGTTATACAGATAAACTGCTTTTCAGCAGACTCTACTGATGCCATATTTGTATTCAATGTGTTATCACAAGACTTTATAATGTCCCCTTCACAGCCTAAGTGAGTAATATCTAGCACACAATAATGGAGATCAAACTGCATGTCTACAAAAATAATATAAGCAAATGCTATATACTGAAGCTAAGAAGAGTTGAATACGTATGGGTTAAATTATTCTCTAAGAATAATTCAACCCAAAAAGAAAAACATAGTACCCTAAAGTAAGAATGAAAATATGTCTAAATCATATGTTTCATAAAATAACCAGAAACGTTGATTATCAGCATAATGTCTCGTATTGCTCTGCAGATAATGTCACAAGCAAAACTTTATCAGAATCAACATTGCCAAATCTTGGAAATTATTTTAAGAGAGCCTTTCTGTATTTAAGTTCTTAAAAAACTTTTAAATTCAATGCCTTTCTAAGAAACAAGATGAAGATTACATCTTTACAAAATTTTCAATTTTGCAACATTGCATTTCAAATATATAAAAATAGTAATGAAAAAACGCAAAATTTTGGAAAAAAAAAACAAGCAAATATTAATAACAATAAAGCTTGTTATGAAGTTTATGAGTTACACATTTTCATATTTCAAATTTTCAGCAAAATATACCTGAAACTGAAAATTCTAAAATTTAACCATCCAATTATTTATATCTATAGAAATGAATCAGAACATGTCTATTCTAAGTGAAAAAAACTTTGCAAAACAGTTAACATTCTTAAATTCCAGAAAAAAAGTATCCTTGATTGCCAATAGTCAATAGCAGTAAAATAAACTGATACTGATATCTGAATAATATGCCATATATTACCTGTAATTAGAGACATAACAGGCTGTTTATATCTTTGCTCCCCAGAAGGTGGAACATTAAACGCTATAGCAGTAAAGTAACCAAGACTTGTTCCAACAAATAGTACTGGGCAAATTTGATTTCCTGAAGAAAAAAATATTTGGCAAAATTGAAAAATTAAAACAAACATAAGAAATACATTCGTAGAAGATAAGATATGGTCAAGATAACTGAATAATTAGACTATAAAGAGATTTTCTCAACAAAAAAAAAAAATTTATAAGTTAATTTCCTTGCCACTAAGGCTGAACCATATTTTTTTACAATCTTTGGCTATCAAAAAAAAATTAAAAACCGTTAATTAAACTAACCATGTTTTTTGCTGTATGTGTAGGCAAATGTTATTGCTTGAATTCCACCAGCAATACAAATATCTTTTGTAAGAATGGCTCCATCTTCCTGATCTTTGTTAGGAGGAGCAGCAGGGACGAAAGACGAATTCCTTTTTAATTTTGAATGATCAGCAATATTACTAAACATTCTGGACGCACGCTCCTTTTTCTTGTGTGGCATAGTTCCATTAGTTTGTTCATTTGAAAATGTATTCATGCTATTATTACTATTACTTTTGGAAATTGTCATTTTCTTTGACGTAGAATGATCAGACCATTCACCGGCAACTAAAATATCAAGCGAAATGTGATAAATGGTTAATTCAACCAAAACACTTGTCCTCTACCTTTCTCCTATTAATGCGATGGTTAAAAAATTGAAAAAATGGCCAAAAGAGTAAAATTTACAAAATAAGAATAAATGTTCAAGGTCGCAATTCACCTAAAACTAACAAAATTCATGGCCCATCCTTCAGCATTCACTAGCAATCTTCCTTAATCTAAGCCAATTTTAACTTTGACCTGAATGCTCCCCAATGGTTAGCTGTTAACATTTTCAAAGTTTAAATAATTGAAGACAAAAAAAATAGCATTGATTTATTTGAAATGCTAAATTCAGAGTTAAATTAGATACATAACTAAATAGATGCGTTTTATAAGGTAGTCTAGCCTCAGAGCAAAATAGGTTCAAAGCTTATAATGAACTTCTAAGTCTTCAAACTAAAGCTATTTTAGATATGGACTATCAGCCAAAGGAATGTTTCTGTCCATATAGGTCATTTTTGCCAATTGGATGTTTCTGGGCATTGGGAATAGAATTTTCAAAATCGCAAAATGATATTTTCAAACATCATGAAAATTTTGGCAAAATCTGATGATAATTTCTAAAAGGAAATTCCAATATTTTACTTTTTTGACCAAAATTTACTTGTACTGTCTTAAAGCGCAGGTAACAGATTTGTAAAAATTTTAATAAGGCTAGCATTTTAAAGTCAACATAAATAGTATTTTCTAATATCATACGGACCTAAATAAAAAAAAATAAAAAAAAAAAAAAACAAAAAAAAAAAATTTTTTTGTATGTCACACAAGATTTTGACTGAAGAATAACATTTAACTCGGTTAGCAGTCTGGGTAATAAAAAAGTTTTGTGGCCAATTTGACAAAGATAAACTCAAAGGTCCTTCAATTTTAGGCAAATTAAAAAATTAACATAAAAATTTTGAGAAAATCTACAAAATCTTGTATTCATGACTTAGATTTTAAAAATTTTCTTTTTGTTCAGCTATGAAGGCTTATAAATGATATTTTTCAGTACTGAACCTAATATGCCCAAGTAATGCCATTTTTGAAAAATTGCTAATGGTCATGGGTTTAAACACAAAGTGAATTTGACTTCAAAATGCTATTCACAATGCTCCTCGGGAGCCAGAAAAAGCTTATTTGAAGAAATATAATAAAAAATCATTATTCACAAAATTAGGGATAAAATGTCCAGCCTTAAACTTTTTATTCAATAATATTTTTCTATCTTCAAACAGTTTTTTTTAAAGACAAGCTTCGAATTGATAAAGGAATGTAACATAAAATTTCATTTTTATACTTATGATTATAAAGAAAACAAGAACTCTGATAAATCTGGAAATAGATTTACTTATCTTTTGGTCTTACAATGATTTCCATTAATGTCATAGACAAGAAATAATAACCCAGCTTAAGTTGGTATTGAATCAAGAAAGAAAAATGTTTTATAAATAACAAAATAAAGACGCTTGCAAAATTATTTTTGGATGCACATGCCAGAATCATCAGCCTGATAAATATATTTTTAGTTTTCAAAAAATACATATCAACCATATATTCATAATTTGTTTTACCAAAAACAACGTCAACGTACTGTAAGAATTCTACCAGTGCTTTTACTAAAAATTATGAGACACACTGTCACAATATTTGACAGAGAAATTTTTGTTTAGCCCAATGAACAACAAAATTTCAACCATTGAGCAGGAAAAAAATTTTTTTTCAAACATTCTGTAGCAACAGAATAAATACATTACCACTTTTTGAAAACAAAATATCATTTGAGTTTGAATTAAGAAGATTTCCATTAAAATGACTTAGAATCAACTTAAAGCATTAGTTTCACAATTATAACCATAATATTTTCTTCATGTTTCATCTATATTCAGGTTGTAAAAAAAGAGGATCAAGGTCACACAGACCAAGCTCAAAAACTTAACAGTTTATTAATAACACCAAATATATAACCTATTAGGATAAATTTTACTAGGAATCTTTATATATATAGCATACCTCCAAGTTCATAGTTCATAACAGTAAGAAGTACACATTTTTGTTTAAAATCGGTGATTCCTAAACCAATTGTATTCCCAAATGCAACTCTAAATATATAAAAAAAAATATTCCTTTAAGTTATAATCAAATTTATAGCATTAATGAACCATGAAATCAAACTTAATTAGAGAGGCCATGCCCTTGCTTAAATCAAACTTTTAAATTAAACTTTTTTACCAAATTCACGCTTTCGCAAAATATTTTACTGATTTAATGATTACGATATCTTTTACTACTAATTACTTAAATACACCACACAAAAACCTTTCAGGAAGCTCACAAGTAAATAAATTGGAATATTTAAGCATATAAAAGTTGTTCAATGACAAACGTCCTGAAAAGTTGTAGCAAAATTCATTTCATAAATATAACATTTAGTAAAGTTAAACTAATTCATTGATGAATTTTAAATATATGTGACCAACCAAACAACTAAATGAAATGCCGTTTAACAAAGTGTTTTTTCTAAAAAATAGAAACCGTTATATAACCGACAAAACAAAAAAAAATGCCATAAATAACTATATAAATCATGCAAAGAACAAATATTAACAACAAATTAAACGCGTGAAAAAACATTAAATAACGTTGTGATTATAAAAACTTAACGTTAAAAATAACTTCATTTTAACGGTGATGATAATGAAAACATACCAATAAAATAACTAATAAACAGCTGTGCAGAATAACGAAAATAATTAAGTTATAACGGAAATAGGATTACAAAAAAAAAAAAACGGTGAATTTATCGTAAAAATAAAGCAACTTGACTGTCAAAATATGGTAAAAGAAAATAACAGTCAAAATAACATTAAAAAACAAACGAAATACTAATGTGATTTACTATCAGTATTTTTATTAACATCTTATATAAATGAACAAAATAAAAAAACTATGTTGTTTATTATGCGTTGGAATTATGGGAATGATTTTGAATTCGTCTAGACACTGAATTCTTTTTATTTAAAAATCAATTGGCTTAACTTTATTTTGCATTCTAAATTATAAGAATGAATGTCATCAAATAGGCTTACGAGTTTTATGATAAAATATAAAAATATTACTTACTTAAACAAACGCATAAAGCGGACCCTGCTAAATTTATATATTATTTAATATAAGCTCCCTAACATAATCTTTGTTTTTTTTTTTTTTTGCTTTTTTCTTATTTTGTTTATGCCAATGTCCTTTATTCGAGTAAATACGGTAGACAACACTTTTTGTTCAGTCGTTTTATAATAATGCCTGCCTCTAGACAAAGTTGTTATTACGCTGTGTTTTTTTTCTTTCCTTTTTTTTATATCAAAAGCTTATTTCTATGCTTATTTTTATGGCATGAAAATTTTCATAAATAACGTTTTTTTTTACTCTCGGGTGAACTCATTACATTATTTGCAAATTATAAATACTGAAAGCGAAGTGAATACCTAAATAAAGTGAAAAATTTCTTAACGTTTGTTTTATGCCTGAAAATGTTTCTTATGGCATTTATTACTGTCGTTGAACAAAATCTTTCTTTGATTTTTTTCCCAAAAATTACTTTTGGCTTTTTTTTAGTTTTTTTTAAAGCAAAACATCAGTTCATTTTTTAAAGTTTCTTAAGATTTAAGCCTAATTTAAAAGGTTACCCTTTTTAAAATGTTATTCTTAGCATGAAATTTTATCAGTGAGTCTGAAAAACTAAACAAATGATATTTATACTAAAATAGAAATATATTTGAAGATTACTTGATAAACCCCAGCGAAGCTGATTCAGATACTGATTTTGAGTATTTTTCAAGCGATGAAGTTTTTAATGAAGGCTATGAAATGGAAGAGGAAACAGGAAAGTTTTTTTCGAAATGATGGCAAAATTGAAACAAAAAAAATTTTCGAATTTAAGAGTGACGTGCAAATATTCGTTTGGACAAAATATAATTTTAATAAAAGTTATACCAAAAACTTTTAAATTTATAGAGGTAGGATAAGTATTATTTTATTTAAAAATGACTAATATGAAAAATCAAAATAGTTTTTTCTTTAGTAAAAATGCTAGAATAAATTTAATTATATTTAATGCTTATACATGCCCCTCCCCTCTGTTTATATTTGCGTCATAACAATATAACTTTTGGCAAAAGATCACCTCACATAACCTCTAGTAAAAAAAGGAAGGGGGTGATTACTTTGAAAAAATAATCGTATTCCAGCCTATTAATCATAATAACAACCTAAATAAAAATTTTTCTTTGAAATATAAAAGCATAAAATAAAAAGCTTAATGACCATGTTTATATTCCTAATATTTCTGAAATCTTTTTATTAATCTTTTTATTCGTTAAATTACGGTAGAATTTTGTGCGTTTCGGTATCCTTTTAGACTGTAATTCTAATAAATGCTAAAGTTATATCCAAAAACAGAAATACTTCAAAACTTTACCATTTACTTTCGCGACTTTGAAAAAAATTTTAAAAGTTTTAAACGAACCTGGTTTTTTCTAAAAAACTAAAAAAGTGCAATTAGCTAAAAAAAAAAATAAAAAATATATATATATATATACATACATACATATATACACGCACGCACG
>JAUZNK010048480.1:0-16223 GCA_035046665.1 Euphysa ruthae
TATATATATTGTTATATATATATATATATATATAATTTTTTTTGAGAAATTTAGGGATATTTTTTTTTGGTAAAACATTGTGTTTTCATCAATTTCTTTAAAGTACCGATTCAGTTTCTTTTGTTTTTTTGGTGTTAAAGGATCGTTTGCCCAAAATTCTGATTCTATTAACGCTTATGTCTGCAAAATCTCATATTTTAAAATCTCTACATTGATCGGAAATATGCTAAGAGCATTCCAGTGTTGTTAAACAATGAAAAAAATACATTTATTTAAAAAAAAATTTTAGAGGTTAAAAGGCTTACTTACTGCAAAGGTATTTTCAGGCTGCAAAAATTGTTGTGTGTCAAAACTCTTAAATTTTATTACTTGATCAAATATTGATCATTATTTGACCAGAATTTATGTGCAAGTTCACTGGACCTTCATACAATTCAAAACTATACATTTCCTTCTTACAACTTTTCAGCTGTTTGAGAATGGGAGAATGTAACAAATTTTCTTTGAGTTTCTTTAGTTAATTTTATTGTCATTATCTAGACATTGGTAGGTTTTCATTACGCTTAGAGGAATTGCTGTTGAACCTTTTAGATGACTATAAATAAATCTGTCTATGAAAATGGGTATAATTCATATACTTTATGATGAATGTTTTTGTAATATACTTTCATGATGTAGGTTTATTTAAATGTAAAAAAATGCCAGAGTTGGAAGATTATCATGTGTTAGAGTTGATAGGTGAAGGTTCCTTTGGAAAAGTGTACAAGGGAAGAAAAAAATTTACTGGGCAGGTTAGACTTATTATAAATTATTAAATTATAAAGTATTTTAATAATTAGTATTGATTATAATTTAATTATGTATGTGTTGTATTTATGTGTGTGTGTGTACGCGCACATAACATCAAGGCTGCTAATAAATATTCAAAGTCCCTTGGACATAACTTCCAGTACAAATGAAATTTTGTGAGAAATAAATAAAAATCTATTGGACATACATTTTACCATAAATTCTTTTTGGCGTTAGGTTATAGTCTTGAATTTATCATGCGCGCATGCAAGCATCAATATTTTTGCATTTTGCATAACAGGTATCGAATTAGTATAATTGAAATTAAACGATTTGGAATATAAATGATAGAATGCGCCTCTGCGGCATTTTAGAAGACTGCAAATATCATAACGACATTGATTTTTAAGCATTGTGGGGGACGATTAAACCAATGAACCCCAAACATTGAGTTTGAGGGTGTTAGGCAACCATTGCTAATACTCTCCGATGTTTAATAACTGAAGGTCTTATCTTGATCAATACTCTTGATCAACACTGAGTTTGATATTTCTTTTTTTTTGTATTGACCATAAAGTTTTATTTTATTTATTACTTTATTTAATTAAATGATTTTTTTTTTGTTTTATATTTGAAATTTTAAAAGCAGGTAAATTCTACATTTTTTAAAAATAAAGTTGCAAAGAAATTTTTATTTATTATAGCATTTCTTTTTTAAAACAACATTTGTTGAATTTTTTTTTCAGAAATTATAAATTAAATGATTATAGGTTGATATATTATGTCTTAAACTTCCCATTGTTACATCAAAGCTATCACGTGTCCTTTTTTTTCCCATGATACATGATACTAAAGTGCCTTATTATTCTATAGTTTTGCATCCATGTGTGTGATTGCTGTGTTACTTGTTTTTATTTTTAGGTAGTGGCTATGAAGTTTATTCCAAAAAATAATCGCTCTCAAAAAGAACTCCACAATTTACAAAGAGAAATCGAAATAATGCGCCATCTTAAACATAAGCATATTGTTGTCATGCTTGATTCGTTTGAAACTGAAAAAGAGGTATAAATTTCATGAATTATTGTACCTTAGTTTTTTTCTCAAATTTTTTCCATTAATTTTAGTAAATTTTGGTATTTTTAGACTTTTTGTTTTAGCTTGATTTCATGGTTTTTTGTTTTAAACCCAGTTTCATGAATTTTAAATAAAACCCAATTTCATGGATTTCAGCTAAGCCAATTTAAATTTTTTTTGTCTAAGCCCAATTTTGTGGTTTTTGTCTAAACCAAAGTTTGTGGTTTTTGGCCAAACTAAAGTTTGGTTTTTGGCTAAACTAAAGTTTGTGGTTTTTGGCTAAGCCAAGTTTTGTAGTTTTTGGCTAAGCCAAATTTTGTGGTTTTTGGCTCCATGTTGCATGGTTTTTGGCTAAGCAAAATTATATGGCTTTAAATGTAAATGGGACTAAATTTGAATGCTCTGGTATCAAAGCACTAGTAATAATTATGCGTTTTTTTATGTTTTTGCTCTCACCTGTTTGGCTAATTGTATATGTGTCATGTTTTAATTGTGCATAATAATTAAAAATTTATATGTTTTAGGTTTGTGTAGTCATTGAATATGCCGAGGGAGAGTTATATCAAGTTCTGGAAGATGATAGCAAACTTGCAGAAAAACAGGTATTGAGTATTCCTTTTGTTAAACAAAATGACGAGGATTAATTTACCATAAAACTATGATTCCAGATTTAAAATATATAAAAAAATGAAAAAGAAAAAAAAAAGTTTTGACGCTACAAGTTATAAATTAAGTGAATGTTAAATTAGTCATTTTTAAATCAGTATTAAAATAGGCCTAAAGGTAAGATAAATTTTTAACCTTTGATCATTGTTCTGTCCTTGTAAAAATTCAATCATTTAAAATATACACAATTTTAAATATAGCCTCACTTTTGTTGTATGTTAGGATCCTCTCTCTTTAAATATAAGAGTAAAAATGCATATTTTTTATAAGTCAAATATTTCAAGTAACTTCCCAGGTCTCATTTATCATTAAAGCAAGTAATTTTACAAATTAAAGGAGAGTTTTCAGGTTTTTCAATGTTTTGCTCTAAAAAAATATAGGAAGTTTGTTGTACAGTAAACTAAAATTGTATTAATCAATTCCCAGTCTCTTGAGTTTATACTGCATTTTAGAATGGTGTAGCAAAATTTTTACTTGTATATTATTTTCTTTCTCATATTAATTTTTAGATTCAGATTATAGCAGCCCAACTATGTGAAGCTCTATATTACTTGCATTCGCACCGTATCCTTCACAGAGATATGAAACCACAAAACATATTACTTACGAAGACTGGAAATGTCAAATTGTGCGATTTTGGGTAAATTTCTTTTCATTTTGGTACAGCTAAATTTCAAAACTTTAAATGAAAACATTTTTAAAATATAGCAACTATAGATTGGGAGCATCCCTTCCTCAATTGGAAAGAGGTTAGTGCTTAATTTTTGGATAGATTTTTTATTAATTGATTTTTTGAAGCTTTTTAAAAAACAAATTTCACTGAAATTGTGAAAATAGTTTATTCTAAAATGTTGAAAATTTGGAAATTTGAAGAAATCAAGGTATCTTTGTTCTCTAAAAAATCATGAAGATCTAAAGGCCTGACTAAAATTTTGCAGATGATTTGTTTAGTAAGATAATATTTTGTGAGTTGCAATTTTTTGGCTTTTTTCAACTTTTTTTGTCAAAGTAATTAATTAACTAAAATTCATAAAATTTATGTTGCATTTAGGTGTAGTCTATGAGCTAGCATACAGAGAATAAATCTTCCGAGAATTAAAGCAATAGTTAATGTATTAGGAGGTTTTTCAATTCAAAACTTATTTCACATTCCAAAAAATAATATTATAAATTATGTCACTCGCAAATTTAGATAAGTAGATAGATGGATAAATAAATGAACTTGATTATTATTTCAATATTATCTCAACAATTATCTCCCTGTTGGGGATCAAACTTCAAGCTCGAGTATGAATGGTAAAGAGCGTTCCGTCAGATTATATTTACATAATCATTAGTAGATTTATCCAACTTTGACTTACAAGAACATAGAAATCTGTTTATGCAATGCCATATTATGGCTGGGTCTATGAGTATTGGCATGCGGTTCTGGGGTAGTTCATATGCATTGTATGCACTAAACCTCCAGTTTGAACCCTGTCGTAGGTGGTCATCTTTTAATAAGTTCTACTTTTGATGATCTTAAAAAAAAGAAAAGAAAAAAAAAAAAGATAAGTTATTCCAGTTGAAAATATTGACCCTATCTATGTACGTACGATTAATTGCCACTCACAAATTTATATTAAGAAATAGCTAGATAAAAAAAAAAAAATCAATTATTGCCCTGTTAATATGTCAAACTCCTATCTTAGCCACTAACGAGAAAGAGCGTTTTATTATTAGCAGGGTAACCCAGCTTGTGGAAATGTAGAAATCCATTTATGCAACTCTGTATAAGTAATATTTATCATATATTTATACATAGGGTCAGTATTTCATTGAAATACCTTACTCACAGACCTACCTCTTATATGGTACTGCATAGATGAATTTTTCTATTAGTACATCAGAGTTGGATTTCTCTGCTGATAATCTGCTGATGTAAATACATAATATAAACTTATTCATTTATCAGTAATCTGAGTAGTGCAACGCTCTTTGCCATTGGTGGCCAATATAGAGGTTTGATCCTTCAAGAGAAAGATAATTGATTAAGCTTATTGATTTATTATTTATCTAAATTTAATTTAATTTGGCATATATACATACATAGGGAAAATATTTCATTGAAAACCATAGACTCACTGCTAAGTTTAATTCTTAATATAAATTTTTGAATGACACAATTTATATGTATATACATGGTTATAGAAGTGGTCAATTTGTCATTAAAACACCATGCTCACAGACCCGCCCCTAATACTGCGTTGCATAGATAGATTTCTATGTTTCTGTAAGTTGGATTGCTTTGCTAATAACTAACTAAATACGAAATATAAACTTAATTTTTTATCAATAATTTTGCATAGTGGAGCCATTTGTGGTCGAGATCAGTATTCTATCCCTTACAAGATGATAATTTATTTGGTTTATTTATTTATTAATATAATTTTGTGGGTGACTTAATTTATCATATATACATACATTGGGTCAATAATTTAAAGGAAGTGTTTTTTATTGTAGTTATAATAGGTAATTGAAATGAACTTTGCTTTATATGTATCAATTAGGAATATTAAATCCATATATTGTGAAATAAATATATTGCTTTTAATGATTATTATACATCCTCTTTTTTCAAATAAAAAAGAAAAGTAGATTTCGTATTTGCACTCCTTTTTGATCAATTAAAAAGGTAATAATTTTTGCACCTAAAATATGGCATATGTTCTCTTACCATTGACCAATTATATCTTTTCAACCTAATCATGATTTTACTCTATTAAATTTTTTTGTTATTGTTCTAGTTATAATTATATTTTCCTTAGATTTGCTCGAGCTATGAGTTTTCAAACATTGGTTCTAACTTCTATTAAGGTAATTTGACTATAATAAGTGATACTAATGATATATGCATACATTTATTTACACAAAGCAAATCGTCATTATTTCTCTTTTCTCTAACTTGCTCATTCAGATACAGTTTTGTCTCTGAATGAGCAAGTTAGTTACTAATAATTTCATGAACATTTTTAGGCCTTTTGTTTTAAAGCAACATTGTTTTCAAAATAAATAATTGGAGAGATTCTCCAGAGACTTTACAATTTCTCTTTTTTGATTTTTATTTTTTCCAGTAGATCAAAAATAATAACTCAGTGGTTAGATCACTGGTTCTCAAAGCAGAGGTTGGTGGTTCCATTCCTCCTGAAAATCTTATTGTTTTCTTTAAGATATCTGGGTTTTTCATAAAATAGATTCCTGAAAGTCCATGAGTCACGAAGGCGCTTGTTTTAACATAGTAACTTATAAGAATTGTTTTAATTCAAATTAGGACACAAATCGTAAAAAATTTTGTTCGAATATCATGTAATTTTCTCAAAATTTTTCTAATTTTTGGCAATGTTACCGAACAAAATCTTTTGACCGTTTAGATTTCAAGATATTTTTTAGAAATAAAATATTTTCTGGGTGTCACTTAATTTCAAAATATACAAATTACTAATAAGTATTCAAGCTTTGAAGTTGTGTGGTTATTTTTCAATCCACTCCTATAAGAACAATTAGTAATTGTTTTCTTGTGTTTAGGGCACCCCATTATACATGTCACCGGAACTGGTAGAGGAGAAACCTTATGATCATACATCTGATTTGTGGTATGTTATCTATGAATGTATTCACTTTTTTGTCACAGAAACCACCATTTATTTCATGCACCATTACATTGATTGCATTAGGTTTGAAAATTTTGTGATTGATATACAAGATGGATGAAAAAAATAACAGTTTCTAGTGTGGGGTATCCTTTCAGATTACTTTCCTTGCTAAAAATGCCTTTTTTCTATCAGAGATCTGCATAGTCAAATTTTCAACCCCTTTCCCTCCTTCATATCCAAATTTTAGAGTCCTTTTCTCATTAAATATTTCTACACCGCCTAAAAAGTCTATTTATATTTTAATTGAATTATATTTTAGAATAAAACTAAAATGATTTTTTAGGTCTTTAGGTTGTATATTATATGAGCTGTTTACTGGCAGTCCACCATTCTATACCAACAGCATCTTTCAATTGGTCAGTCTTATTCGAAAAGATCCAATCAAATGGCCTGATGAAATGAGCTCTAACTTAAAGGTTTGTTTTGCTAACCCTTTTATTTTATTTTAAAATCCAAGGACATATATTCATGTATCTACAGGTATTCACAATAACCATATCATTCACAGTGTTGAAGGTCATAATTTCTATAGTTTAAGTGAACAATGTTAATGTTTCTCTGAATTCTTTAAAAATATTTGAAAACCATTAAAGTTAAAATATGTATTAATGTCTCATTTTCCATGAATGAATAATGTTTGAATCACTGAAAAAACCCATGTTTCAAAATAAGCTGTATTAAAAAGTCCATATTTCAAAATAAGTTGTATTAAAACAAATATCATAACTGTGATACACAGTCTAAAGTATATTATGTTATTACATTTTTCTCCTGCTTCTTATTAATTATAACCATGGTCAATAGAAATTCATTAACATCATTTTAAAAATAAATAAGTTTTAGCAAGATATCTTTTAGATTATAAATGCCATTTATTTTTTTAGTGAGCTATGTTAAATATATTTTCTCTTCCTTGGCAACTTTACTCATCTGAATTTTATTGGAGTTTTCTTTCTGCGTATAGAACTTTCTGCAAGGTTTACTCACAAAAGATCCTCGTCAGCGATTATCTTGGCCCAAATTGCTATATCATCCATTCATCAAAGAGCTAATTAATGGTTAGATATTTTTTTATTCTTCCCGGGTTATGAAACACCTCTACATAGTTTTTGCTTGACCTACCCAATCCTGAAAACAGTTCAGTAAGTTTACAGTTAGATTATCGAATTAGGATTTTTCAAAAAAATTATTTTTGATATTGTTATAATTATTTCTGCTTGAAATTAACTGGTATTGTGTGACCCCTGAAGGGAAAAAGTTTTCATGTCTGTTTGAATTTTTTCTGCTAAATTGCTCTTAGCATTATATTAATTTTTTGCAGAAAGTTAATAAGGAATGTGTTTGGAAAAATAATTTTTCTTATTTAAGTCAAAAATTTAAAATTCTCTCAGACAATCAGAATGTTTGATTTTTCAAAAACTGATGTCTCCAGAATGGCTTTTCCTGTTTTTGAATTTTTTATATGACAAAAAAGAAATTCAGTGATAGTGTTACTGATGTCTAGTTTGCCTCTAGGCCAATTTGGTCAGTTTTTATTCTGAAAACAAACCTTTTCTGGAAAACAGATCAGCAATCTTTTGATCCAGTTCATTCATACAGGGCAGGGCACTGTTTGAAAAATCCCATATTTTGTACTGCATCAGAATAATGTAAATTTTTTGACCAATTTTTTGGCATTTTTATGAAAAGCTGATATATAATTTCACAATTTTACATGAAGATATATACAGTTAAATTATCGCTTATATTTTTTCCAGGGACTCTGTGGCTGAAAATAGACTGGGTTTTTCAGCTTTGAAATCATGTTTTTTTAAGGAGCGACTTAACATGTTTTTTACATGGTATTATATTGAGTTTTATTTTTGTGACTATCATTTGTCAAATTATTTTGTTCTTTATCCCAGGCCCAAAATGATTCAAATTTAAAACTTTTGTAATCAATGTTAATTTCTTCAGATGTATTTTTTAGGGCAGAATCAAGTTTTAATGTGATCAGTTAAATTATACACTAGAGTCTTCTTTTCTTTTTTAATTTGTACCTATTCTCAGTAAATATTGACCATTACCGATTATGTTTAAGAAAACACAAACTGACATTTTCTATTACTCTCATCAGACCATGCATGATTTATGCATGATTTATATGAGCTAGATCCACTACACTGAAAGTTTGAAAGTTTCTGAAAAGTACTTACGGGGTACTTTTCAGAGGGACTGTAAACTATACCGTATAGGGTATTCTTGTCAAAAATACCTTTACAGGGATAATTTTAAAAAGTATCTTTTAAGGTATTTTTTTATCAAACTACTCAAAAAGGTATTTATTAGTTCCTGCGTAAGTACTTTTATAAGATACAACCGGGGAGAAAAAGGTAATTGTAAGTACCTTTTAAGTATTTTATTTTACTTTTGTGGGTAATTTCTAACACTATGGTATTAAAAAGTTTCTTTAGAAGTGCTACAAATATACCAGAAAAGGCAACACTATGACCCTTTCCCTCAACAATTAGTTCTTATACTTGAACTTTCAAGCCTATTGTCTTCTTTTTATGATACTACATTTGGACATGCTCAAAACTATTTTTGTCAAAAAGAAATTAAAAATTAAATTTATTTTTGTGGATAACCAACATACCCAAGGTGTTTCGAGGAATTTATTTTAAAAAGCAACACAATTTGATCTGCTCTTATACTATATTTCACAGGAATATCTAAACTGATTGAACATTTATTTTGTATATAAATCTATATAAACATTTCCATATAAAATGTCCTGTACTTTTACGTAATATTATGCCTATCCGTATCAATTAAAAATTCTCGCGTACATTTTGCTTTAATTATAAATACGAGTTTCGAAAATGATTAAAACATCAATATAATTTTCGTTATACTGTGCAAGCTGGATTTTATTTATCTAAAGTGATAACAAAATTTCTAGTGTTAAGGAAAAAAATATAACACAAAAGGATAATAAATTTCTAGTACTAGAATATTTTCTTGGTTTCTTACATAAAAACAACGTTTAGTTACCAAAATAATATTTTTAGAGGATTAATGTTAGCGTACAATTGAGAAGTTCGCGACTTGAGGGGTTGAGCATTTGCCAAACAAAGTAATAAATTTGATTCGAAGTTTATTCAAATTAACTTTTCCTTAATCTGCTGACTTTCTGTGTGTATCCTGACTGGGCTAGATCTTTATTATGCACTCAAGAGACGATGAAATAATTTTAGTCAGGGAAATATGTCAAATTTTATCCAATTCCTAGCCCTTACTTCTTCAATCTTCTAATCAAAGTAAGGACTTTTGACTAGTTTTGACTGAATCACCAAGGCCAAGAAAAAACTTTTGGATAAAAGTTAACATTGCTTCTAGAGAGGTTGGATAAGATGCATTGAAAACATAAAATGCCGCAATGTAAGCCTGGAAAATCATAATGAGATCCTTGGCATTAGCAACTGTCATGGACTCAACCACAACTTCAAACTCTACATGTTGTGGTAAAAAAAAAAAACCTCTTCTAATGTTACATTTTCACGACCAAGTGCTGTACACCATATTCTTGGATAATTAAGATTATTTTCAATATCCAAAGCGAAAATTTTGTATGGATCTTCTCGAAGAAGTAATGGGACCAACAAAATTACAATAATTTTGGAAAAATCTAAAAATAATGACGCTATCACTTATATAAAGTTTTTTTATTATAAGAAGGTTTTAAATTCTAAAGTAGCATTAAAAAAATTTCTCCCAAATAAACGGATTCTGTGAAAAATGTAAATTTTTGACTCATTTACGCAAATTTGCTAAAAATCGAAATGGGTGCATTTTTTGTATTCCTTGGGTCAATTTTTGCCTCGTTTACCTGAAATAAATTAATAAAACACTAAGTCCCTCTCCACTTACTAAACATAAAGATTTCCAATTCCCATGCCATGGGTCCTTTATTAGTCCAATTCAACCTCTAAGGCTGATTGATAATGTAAACGACGAGAAAAAAACCTACATTTCCTACTCTCCTCCGTTCGTGCTGAAGAGACAACCAGTTTTAATTGCTCCACTGATGTGTGGTGCTTCTGCGTTTCTTTCGTCGACAATATGTCTCGAGCATACTTTTCTAGGGAATTTTTTATCCGATTCTCTAATTGCCACCCAGCAAGACGCTGAAATTCATCGAGAATCTAGATAAAAAGTTGATAAATTATGATATCATGCATCCTTGAATCAGTTTTTTTTCCTCTGATGGATCAAGAATTTCACAAAACATAGATTCGAATTATTCAAACATTTAATGATTTTCAAGTACAAAATGAGACAACGGTTGATTTTTCACAAAAATTAATTATGTAAGTTACCTCTTTCTTAGATTCTAGTACAGGGCATGTGTTTCTCATGGTATAGATATAATGCCTAAAATATTTGCATACATTTAAGATGTTTTTTTAGATTTAATTTTAGTAATTAAATTCTTTTGTAGCAAATTTTTGGAAAGTTTCAAAATCCTCATGATATGCCACTACTTGAATTCTTATCTTATCTTTACACACTTCACTTAAAACATCTTCATGCTTTAAAATGACTTCTAAAGTCTTGAGAATAGTTTCAACAGGTTCCACATATGCTGATTTTTTTTTAATATACTCTGTTAAAGATTTCTTTCTAGAATTTTTTGAAGGGCTAAGTCAAAAGTGCTTTTACTTTCAAGATATGCATGAGTTTCACAACCTAAGGAAAGACCAGGGTGATTATCAGACAAAGATTTTTGGGATAAATTTAGAATGTGTTCTCCTTTCAAGTTCAATTATTGTTTGGAATTTTTCACTAACAAAACATGTGACTTCAGTTGTGCAGTTATATTGTTCCCTTAGCTCTAGTAATAAATTTGCAATAAAACCATCATAATCTAGAACATCGTTATCTACAGCCATATCTTCACAATTATCACTTAACCTATCATCAGATTGACTATCATTGATAACAAAGTTAAAGCCAGGGTGAGGAACCTGGATATTCTGTTCTTTCTCGTTTTTTACCTTCATATACAACTCAAAAAAACAATTATGAGCCACCTTGACATGTCTCCTAAAGCTTCGTATGAGAGAATAACAATTGGGGCAACCAGAGATATTATAGATATTGTTAAAGAATGTTTATCCCAAATATGCCTTTGAAATTGATTGTAACATAATGATTATTTTTACAGGATAGTCACTTAATAATAACTGTTATCAATGACTTGTTACCTATTAACTCATAACAGATGAGCTGTATTTAGAACGTTATTTCTCTACACTACAGACATAATAATGAGACAACTATTTGTGTGACCTATTTTTTCTTGGTTCGCAAAGCGCTTTTTGTGAAAAAAGCTTCAAAAGGTATTTTTAAATGCTTCCAAAGGTTCTTTTTGTGAAAAGACCTTAAAAGGTATTTTAAAATACCTACAAAGGTTCTTATAAATATCCAAAAGGTATAATCTGAAGGAGCAGTCCTCTTTGATGATTCACTTGATGATATCTATTTTTGTTATTTTTTTCCTTACAATTAGAAAATGTGTTATTTCTATTTTGCTATCTTTTAATAAATTTTTTATCAATTTAGCTTTAAAGACGGTAATCTATTATTACGATATTATAGTAAAGTTGTTGGATTTTAACAAAGTCTGAAATTATATATTTATATTTTCATTTACAATCTTAAGGCAAAAACATTTGACTGAGAATAAAGTGTACTCCCTCAGTTTATTATTTGAATACAATTATCAAATTTAGCTAATTTGACGGTTAAAATTTCCTGTGTAAAATGTTTTAAGCCACATTGAATTCAATTGTCTGTCGTTATTCTTTGACATGTAGAAAGCTTTAGTTGCCTTAATCTCTATATTTTAGTTGAATCTATGACAACAGATGCTTCAAAATCTGCTGTGTTTGATGACAAAAGTGCAGTGGAGATGGCCAGAGAGCGAAAAGTATGGACATATGTTCAGTTGGTTTACAATCAGAGTTCACCTTAACGGGTGGGCTGAGAGCTGATTCAAGAAAGAAAAAAATAGTTTCTTCTAACTGGAAATTAGTCTTGCTCTGGGAAAGATTTCATTTAACAAAGCAAAACATTTGATGATCTTTAATGATCTTACAAAATGATCTTATGGTTTTTAAAGTCATCATCGATTTAATTTTATTCACTTGGATTTGTATCGATTTGTTTTCATAATAAAAGAGAATTAAAACAAACCATATTCTGAAGATATAAGTTTCTTGAAGATATAGTAGTATAAATTACAGTTTATTTATAAAACCCTACTTAAAAGACGGAAAATGTTATATTCTCAGGGATTAGCTCTAATACTTAAGGAAGTAAAAGGGAACCTTGTTAGAAATTTTTTGGTGAATGCTATATAAAAATTTTGGAATCATTAGTTTTTATTGAGTCTAGATTTATATTAGCCATTATTTAAAAAAAGAAAAAAAATTAGATATGATGCAATGAGATGTTATATCAAGATTTAAACTTTAATAACAAAATTTAATTGCCTTAACTCAAACTTTTTTGCTTGTATAAACATGATTTTTTTCTTCAAAGAATTAGGTTTAAAGTAAATTTGATGTGACTTAGCTATGAAAGAAACCTGCAAATACTAGCCAATATTGAAATTCTGGATGCTCAATAATCATTTAATTGTATTGGTTGATTAATGTAGGTGCAACAGAAAGGCCAAGGTCCAACATGGATTGAACGCCTGCAGAAACACCAACAGAAAAAGAAGCCACCAGCACGAGAAAATAAAGAAAAACTAGAACCACCTGTCCAAATAGAATCATCTGAAAACAAGCTACCTTCAGAAAGACTATCCTCAGCCCAACGCCTTCAAAATCGAATTTCTTCAAAGCAAGAAAATACTTCACAATGTAAGTAAAGGTTCACGTTTGTAATATGATATATTTAAATTTAATGACACCTTGAATATGCCATTATATTAAACACTGATTTTCTTTGAAATGTTTATTAAAAAAGATGATTATGAACTTTAATAATGATGGTAGTTATGATGAATTATATTTATATACTACGCTGTTTATGTGCAAGGACTAAATATACTAAATTCAGTCATTTAAGCCCTCATTTTGGCACAGATTATTCAGAGATTATTTTGGCTATCAGATGTTATCTCATAAAAAAGTTTTATTTTTGCTAAACTCCTGATTGTATTGATAGCATCAAATAGCCAATAAAATTCTTAATTATATATGAATATGACGGATAATAAATGGTGGTTGCCTGGCAATCAATTTTTTTTTATATGGTTTATTGCATAAATTAGATGGTTTGTTATTTTTCTTATCCTAGTTTAAAATATATTTTCCATAAAATTAAAATGTTAATGATGATTTAATAATAAATATTTAATAAATATTTAATATCTGGAATGTCCATTTATAATTCTTTCCATGGGTGATTAGTAAATATCGGGAATGTCCATTTATAATTATTTTTTAAGGTATTAAGTAAATGTCTGGGATGCTATTTATGACCCTTCTCTGGGGTATTTAGTGAATATTTGGATATCCATTTACAATCCTTTCTTTTGGGTATTTAATAAATACCTGGATTGTCTATATATAATTCTCCCTTAGGGTAATTAGTAAACATCTGAAATGTTTATTTATGATTCTCCCTAAGGTAGTTAGTGAGTATTTGGAATGTCTATTTATAATAACTTTCTAGAGTAATTAAAAAATTGTAAATTTTCTAATTCTAATCCTATTAGTGAATATCTAGCTATCTGTTTTATAATCCTTCCCTTGGGTATTTAATAACTATTTGGAATGTTACTTCTAGATAATTATTTATGTTACTGTTATAATAAGTCCATAGTTATGCAAATTCAATGCTTTGTTTTCATTTTTTTTTTTTTTTTTTAATCAGCCACTTTTTGCAAGGCTGAAAGCCACTACGAAGCAGGAAGCTAAAATAAGAGGTTAAGATAAAGCAGGTCTTATACAGACTGAGAAAGATATTGGTCGACATTAGATTTTTATGATCAGGCGCTAATCTAGGTTCATTCTAACAGAGATGATTGCTTTGGGGCGCCATTGATTCGGGCGCCCAAAAATAATTTATTTATTTTCATTCTGTTGATACTGTATCATTATATTTAACTTTTTTATATTTCACTTTTATTTTATTTTATCTTTTTAAAAATATAACAAAAGTATTGTACATATTGCATCGATTCAGATAGTTTCACAATTATAAGCTGGGGTGTGTTCAAATGGTGAACTCCAAACACCAGTACTAAGCTGCAATTCAAATGCTGCATTTCTCAGTCTTAACTTTTGCTTGTCTGCTATGGCCGAAATATTTTTTTCAAGTGTTGTACACATTTCTTCAAAACAATATTTTAACAAAGATTTTTTTCAAAACAATATTTTAATCAATCAATATTTACTATTTTAAAACGAATTGAAACAAATATAGTTTTGTCATAGTTTAATACGATATTAAAAACAATGTTGGAAAACAATTTGCTTGTAAATTTCATAAAACCATTGTATGAGCAATAAAATAAATTAAAAGTAGAATGAATAATGCACATATTTTTCAGATAATTAAAACATTAACTGTAAAGTTAACCGCGTACTCATAATATTCAGCAAAAATATCAACCACCTCTTATCATAACTTTAAATATTAGATGGCGATATTAAGATGTAAAAACAAATGTCAAGGTTGCTTAGTAATTAATATAGCAATGGATAACATAAGCCCAAACTGAAAACAAAATTATTATTTTGAAACCTAAAAATTTACATATATGGTGGGAAGTTTCTAAATATCTTTCTAAATGACATTATTTATATATAATTGTTTTTTTATTATTAAGAATCCCAGTTACTGGGATTATCATAACTAATATTATATTTTCAGATAAACTTTCTACCCTATATGATTTACATTTTCCAGTAAAAAAAGTTGTTGTTAAAAATAAGGGCTTAATGTCACCATGGATGACAAAAGGTATGAGAAAATCTTCAAAAAAAAAAAAAGGAAACTATATATTAACTTTTTAAAGCAAAAAACAGAGAGTTCAGAAAAAAAGTATAAAAACTACAAAAATTTCTTTGAAAAACTGAAAAAAAAGATAAAACAATCATACTACTCATCTCAAGTTGAAAAACATAAAAATGATCCAAAAAATATGTGGAAAATAATGAAAAAGATCACTGGAAAATTAAAATTAAAAGAAAACGATCTCCCTAATGTATTAAAAACAAAAAATGGAAACAATTATGACAGAAGTGAAATAGCGATTGAATTTAATGACTTTTTTTCAAATGTTGGAAGCAATCTAGTAATAAAATACCAGCTGTAAATAAATCATTTGAAAGTTATTTAACAAGAAATCAAGAGTTTATTAAAGACTCTGCACTTACTTTTGAAGAGTTTGAAACAGCCTTCAAATCACTGCAAAGAAACAAGGCTTGCGGTGTGGATAACTTAAGTGGAAATATAATCATTGATATATACGACGAAATCAAAGTCCCTCTTTTTAAAATTTGTAAAGACTCGATAAGCAAAGGAGTGTTTCCTGACTTTCTAAAAATAGCAAAAGTAACCCCAATATTTAAGTCTGGTGATACTTCACTCGTAGGTAACTATAGACCCATTTCAGTTCTGCCAACCTTCTCTAAAATTCTCGAAAGAATTATTTACAATAGAATATTCTCTTTTTTTAACGAAAAGGATTTATTTTTCAAAAAACAGTTTGGATTCCAAAAGAACACATCCACTGAGCATACAATAATGCAACTTGTAAATGAAATAACTAATGCTTTTGCTAAAAAAGAAATGACGCTGGGAGTCTTTATTGATTTATCAAAGTCATTTGACACTGTAAACCATTCTATTTTACTAAAAAAAGACTTGAATCATACGGCATCAGGGGAACCACACATAAATGGATTAAAAGTTATCTAGCAAACAGAAAACAATTCATCT